>WURV02199264.1:0-11767 GCA_011762755.2 Epimenia babai
TTGCCCCCTAGAGCCTCGCTAAACTCCTTTCCTGAACCACCTTGACCTTTGTTTACAGGACGAAAGCCCACACCGGATCCTGAAATGGGTTGAGTAAATCAACAGATGCTTGTTATGAACGAAGTGAGCAATTCAGTGCCAAGTGGCATTATGACAGGTATAACACTATGACAGGTATAACACTATGGTACTTATAACACATTCGCAGTATGCACATATGACACAGACGACCTTGGTATAATTAGCATATTCACAAAATGTAAAATACAATTTTTAAGAATGCTGCGATATTCCCACTTGTATAAACAAACTTGCATTCATTCTTAGTTAGGTCAGGCATGAGCAAACATCGTGAGACAAACGCCAAATTAAACATTTCTTGGAACATGTGGGATATACAGTGTACTCTTTAAAGTTCAGTGACTATATGCTAACTGTTTCAAATTATTAATTAATTTGATATATGTCAGGATAGACCATAACTGAGATTAATAATTTATTATTAAGTGATCTATAAGATAGTAAACTGAGTCAGCTGACCTGAGATCAACAGGTGACATATGTTATTAATTAGTCCATGGACCTGAGTTCCATAACCAGTATATAAAAATACTATATATAATATATATATTACAATATAATTTAATACAATAAAATAATGATACAATATATATATATATATATATGTATCTATATAATTAATTAGTCCTTGGACTTGAGATCCATGAGTGATATATGTTATTAATTAGTCTGTGTATCTGAGATCCATGACCGGCACATATTATTAAATAGTCCGTGGACCTGAGGTCTATGAGTGATATATATCGTAATTTTTTCCAATGTCTCCCTTAGTCAATAAGGTGTTGTAGGTATGTATGTATAGACAAATGGGCTTACAATGAAAATTATTGCCTGAGCCACCAAAATATGTTACCCTGTTCTGTTCATATTGTGTTATATTCCTTACAGGCCAACCCTCATCTATATCATTATCGTCACCATTTATGAAATATCTGTAACCATAAACACAAACCGAGAAATTTCGCTTCACCGGGCAGAACGTCCAAGATCGGTTGATAGGGATACTTCAGAAATGGGTCTCCAGGCAGCATAAATCGGCTCAAATCCACGGTGAAATTGTTCGCGAATTTAGGCGATGAGTACGGTTCTTCCACCGGCCCCAATATATCGCCGGTGTCAGCTTCGAGATTGTGGGCGGGGAAGGTTAGGGGTTTATTGGTTTCGTTGTAGAAGGAAGGAGACGGCTCGCCCTCGACCGGGAGCGCTGGGATCCGTAACCGCGTGCGGAGGCTCGCTATGATTGTTTTAATGATGGATTTCGTTGTCCCGAAGTAAGTTTCGAAAAAGAGGCGACACTGTCGTCGTAGCTTCGAGATCGCCGTGTCGGATAACGAACGAATGTAGAAATGAAGTTCTGTTATTCTAGATTTAGGGATAGCGATTAAACATTTTGACCAATCGAGGATTTCTGAGAATGGGAATTCTACATAATCACCGAGAATGATGGGTATCGCGCCGTATTTGATCGCTTCGTACAAGCGCGTCTGCACGACGGTAGTTGACACCAAAGAATGATTGGTTGGGGAGATAATCAGGGTAAAGGTAGATAATCGTAATAATTCGGCCCTCTCTTGTGCTGTATTACACAAGCCCCATTCGCCGGGAGCAGCCGACTGTTTAACCGAACTACACGTGAACTGAAAAAAGAAGCTGTCCTGCGTTATCTGTTGGATACGTTTCAACGTATCGATAATGTCTTTTTCTAGCTCCGCGTAACTATATTTCTCCAGCAGACGACGGCGCCTCTCATTTGGATTTGATGCGGCACCGTCATGAGTCCGATTGTCGATATTATCTTTTTGTATCGCTTCTGTTTGTGAAATATCTAAATTTTCAAAAGTGCCCTTCTTACGATCGAGAGATCTAGAGATGTAATCCCCGTGAAACGACAGGAGATATTTTCGGCGAACTGGCACCAAGGGAGGTAACTGATCCCACACGTAACCGTACGCTGGTCCTAAACTCGGTGGTATCACCACATCGAATCGGTGTCTGTAACTGGACGTTACGAATAACGACTGAGCAACTATCGCACTTCCTGTGTCGACGTGACTCAACACGTCCCTGTCACGTGACGTCCGTGATAAACTCAATAACACGTGGTTCCTACCATCACCTCGCCAATATGGCAGGTTTTTTAAAGCTGACGAGATCTCCCTCACGTTAATCGTCCTATCAATGAGCTCGCCCACTAAAACCACGTAGATGCACGCGGTCTTCGGTGCCTGCGTGACGTACACCGACGAATTGAAAGCTTTCACGACGGATGATTCTATAAATGCATCGATAATCCCAACGGATTTACTGTACATAGAAGGGTTATAAAAATACACAGGGAAACCAGACAGCAACGAGCACCGTGAATAATCAAAACATGTATGCATAGAGCATCGTTTCCATGACAACAACGGAGGTATGCGTATGTAATCATCGTCGGTTGCTAGGATACGCTTTGGCGCTTTGATATCTGGGATACTACGTAGCGCAATTTCTTCCTTCTCTAATATAGCTTGAGTCAAGTGTAATTTAGCTTGCTGCACGTCTTTGTTATAGCTCTCGTATTCCATCTTATATTGGTCAATCTGTGTCTGATAGTTGGATATCTGAAATAAAACAATAAACAATAAATAGTCAACAACAAACTGTGATGAAACCTAACTGTAGTTTTTATATGAGATAGTTACCTTGGGGTCTATTTGGTGATAAAGATGTTGAAAGGGGACACATTCAATAAGTCCGAGATTCTGGGTATCTCCTTTCAACTTGTATGTACAACATGCCATGTTATTTTCTTTACTACTGTTAGTACACCAACTTACTGCATTTAAACAGCTTTATGTGATTATTGAGTGATTGTTGTATATATCACTTTAAACAGACTTATTGTATGTGATTATTGTGTGATTATATTACTTTGAACAGCTTTATTTTATGTGATTATTATGTGATTATTGTATATATCACTTTAAACAGCTTTATTCTATGTGATTATTTGGTGATTATTGTATGTATTGTTACAAACAGCTTGATTTTATGTGATTATTGTGTGAGTATTGTATATAACTACAAAAGGCTTTATTGTATGTGATTATTGTGTGATTATTGTATATATTACTTGAACAGCTTTATTTTATGTGATTATTGTGTGACTATTGCATATATTGCTATAACAAGCCTTATTGTGTGTGATTATTACATATGTTGCTACAAACAGCTCCATTGTTTGTGATTATTGTATACATAACATTGAATAAATCTTTTGAATTGAATTGATTTATTGTAGTACTAAGTCATTTTTGAATAACAGGCAGTTTTCTGACATTCGTTAGTTTATTATCTATAGCAGATTTTGTTTCCGCTACTCGGGGCATGTCATACACAATTAGATATCATAAAATACACTCCATACAGTCGATAGTCTATGGAAATAATCGTTAGTTGGTTAAGTAAATTAAAACAATTTTGTATACAATGTGGCTAAAGCTGAATGTGACATGATTCTAGGTGGCTAAAAAGGACTAAAGTTAGCTATAAAATAAGTAAAGTTGGCTGAGATATTGGCACAGTTACACTAGGCTAAGATGTAGCAAGGATGGCTGTGATTTTGGAGCAAATGACCATTAACAGCGTTAAAAGGGGCAAATGGCCATTAACAGTGTTAATAGGGGCAAATGGCCATTGGCAGTATTAATGGGGGCAAATAACCATTAACAGTGTTAATAGGAGAAAATTGCCATTAACAGTGTTAATAGGGGCAAATGGCCATTAACAGTGTTAATAGGGGCAAATGGCCATTTGCAGTATTAATAGGGGCAAATGGCCATTAACTGTGTTAATAGAAGATTGCCATTAACAGTGTTAATAGGAGCAAATGGCCATTAACAGTTAATAGGGACAAATGGCCATTAACTGTGTTAATAGGAGAAGATTGCCATTAACAGTGTTAATGTTAGCATTCCAGACTAACGGTGCGTAATAGTAATATTATGAAAAATAACACACAAATCTTCTTAATATTATACCAAATAGACAACAGAATGCTACCTCAGCCAGAAGCTTCTGTCGTTTACTTTCCAGAGTACGGAGCTCATTGTTAACAGATGCCTTCACACGCTTGAGCTCGTCAATGAGATTTTGAAGCTCTGAGCTTTTCATGGCATCTGGATCTTCATCATGAGCAAGCTGGTTGCGTGACCTATACACCACTAGTGATTTTTCTGCATTCATGTGATATACGTAGTAGTGTACAACAATCAGAGATACAACGGAAAAGATCAAAAGAAATGCTGCAACACGGTATAACCGAACTGACATCATCCACGCACGTAACGCTTCGTTCCGTTTTGCAGTGTTTATCATGTTTGTGGTAATATGCCTGTTATGAACATCCTTTTTATAGTACAGCTTACATCAATTTCATCAATAGTGCTCAACATCGCATTCCTTGTGTTTCTTGTTAATCCTAGTAACTGTATATTTGTAAAGTGTCTTTGATAGTCATATGTTGAACTATAAATCAATAAAATTTCATTTCATTTAAATTTGATAAGCTCATCTTAGTAAATCACTCAGTAGAAGTAAAATTACTGGCACAGTGAACGAGTGCGATCTGGTTAGGATTAGGGTTAGCGATAGTGTTAGAATATATATTGTGGTGTCATGGCGGTACATCGGCGGGCAGATCGCATTAGTTCACTACCCCAAATTACTCATTAATACTCTAATAATTTACTAGTCGCGTCCATGACTGATGATTAGAAAGTTACAAGGATCTAAGGATGAGAAGTAGACTACTCGTAGTTCGTACTCGGAAAGTTGGGGTGGACTACGCAGTAACGCCAACGGAATTAGCGTAATTACAAGTTAGGGAAGTAACATCTCCGTGGAAATTATAAGCAATAGTGATGATTAATATACCGGCTAAATATGAAATAGTGATTAGCGCGATCTGTCATAAAAACTGTAGGAAATTATTATGTTTTTTATACCCTACACTGGACTGTGCAACCATTTTGATTAAGGGAGATAAGTCAACTCGACACTCTACGTTCTCGACGATTATCTGAACTGACACCTCCCGATTTATAATTTAATTTCTCCTATTTTCGGTATGAAGGACACATTTTCTGATCCTGCATTCAAAATTGAGGGCTCAATGAGGGGGTTCATGTGCAGACTGTAGAAATCTTTAGATGCTTCGGTATTGCAACCTGTCAATACAATAGCATGCCAGTGAGACCCACTTCCCAGAGAAATACTCCAACCTTGTTTACAATCGATCATTCCATATTACGTCGATAATATTAATAACATTCTACATACATCTTTTTTCCAAATAAAGTGAAAAATGCGTTCGTTCGGCCATTAATAAAAAACCAACAGACACTGTAGATGTACTAAAATCTTACAGGCCTAATTTACTGATCGAATAAAAAACAGAGGTTCATAGCAAACCAATTAATCTTACATATCAGCACATATAAACTATTCGCACCCAATGCTTCAGCATACCACGAAAGTCACAGCGTGGAAACTACACTAAAATACAT
Organism: Epimenia babai; assembly: GCA_011762755.2. Taxonomy (NCBI): domain Eukaryota; kingdom Metazoa; phylum Mollusca; class Solenogastres; order Cavibelonia; family Epimeniidae; genus Epimenia; species Epimenia babai. The sequence continues at coordinate 5,631 of WURV02199264.1, forward strand.
CACAGATAACATTAAGATTAAACATCTAGACAACAATAAAGGTGTCATACTATTAGTCCTAGATCTTTTGGTACCATTTGACACTATTGATCAAGATATAATTACCTCACACATTACATCACCACTTTGGGATTACAGGTAAGGCATTTCAATTAATTAAGTCATACCTACATGAACGCACATTCACTGTCTCCATTGACACATTGCCATCTGCAGCTACACCTCTCCTTTATGGAGTTCCTCAAGATAGCATTTTAGGACCTATACTATTCACGGTGTATTAAAAACCTTTAACACACATTCTTAACACTTTTATCATTAAATACCAACTATATGAGACGCGCTTCGTTGTGATTCAGAGGTGGGTGACAGCCTACAAATACACCTTAATACGGGCATAACAGAACTCTTACTCATTACACCTATTTCAAGACGCAAACCTATACCCGATATCACACTTACACTTGGTACCGCCACAATATGGCTGACATCATAGGTCTGCAACCTCGGTCTAATCTTTGACCAGCCCTTTACTCTCGAACAACACATTAACAAAGTCATCAAAACATGCCATTATGCACTTAGATTTCTGTAACACACTTCACATTAATTTCCCTCAAACACTTACAAACAGGCTACAAAAATACCAAATATAGCCGCTTAACTCATCTTCATACTCGAGATTCTCGTTATATTTTCGACACATGTGTCAATAGTAGTTCTTCATCGTGAGTTCTTCACACTACTCAAGTCTCTGTTGTCGGTAGTGTTGGGTAAATGGGATGCCCATGGTTGCGCACCAAACCCGCAACTCAAATGCATACATAAGTTTTTTGATGGTGAGGGTTGATACACAAGTTCCTGGCGTATCTCTTAGGTTTCACTCTGGTTGTAACTGTAGAAGTGCAGTATCAAAAAGCGGATGAGGCTACTCAATTATGAGATCTTACTACACCTGGACATTATCAGTAGCAAACTAGTATGTACTTAAAATTGAGGTAAAAACTAAGAGACGTGACACAAAACGTCATAACACGGCGTCAATGACGTCATTAAATGTACGAAATGAACACCAACAAGAGATCGTTTGTTTTTGACATTGTTCACGGAATTCTATGGCTTAAATAAAATGATACAATGCACAGAAAATTCGTTTTGGTAACGGTAATTTTTCTGTTGATAACGCGCATAAATGACGGAAACGGTGAGTTAATATAGTGGTAAATTTATGATGAAATATTCCCACCAGGTATAGTCTGATGGTGTCGCATTAGGGGAATGTAAGATTTTAATAAATCCAAATTTCGGATGGCCCCTGCGTCAAATTTTGTCTTGCATTTAATGTAGATCTACACACTGGAGTGATTGGTCGATACTATCTTAGGTAGCTTTTGTAATACGCCGTCTATCGGCCAACGGAACGCAAAGAGCTTTTTGTCGGGAAAACAGGCAAGTACTAAGATTTGAATCGGTGCATTCTCGCAGAGGTCAACCGATCTCGTCACTCAACTGTCCAAAACATTCGACGCTATACAGGTGAAAGTGACTTGTGGGTTTTTGTCATTCAGCGATATTGTAGAGGATATTTTTGAGAAATATTTTGCTGAATGCCGTTTGCTGCTATATCAAAATATCCTTAAGTGGTAAACCGTATATATCTTCACGGGTAAAGCATATTCAGAATCATGTACCAATATAGCCGTATAATTATCTTTAACCAATATGCCACTATCTTGTTTACCTACAACATAACGTATGAAATCTATTTTAATGTTATTTAACAGCGCTAATTACCTGCCCTGAAGGCCAGTGGAAACAGGGTACCGACTGCGTCCATTGTAACTGCAGGGACTCCAGCGAAATATGTAACCGAGCCAATGGTCTATGCAACTCTGGCTGTCCAGACGGAAAGAAACCACCAAACTGCGTCAACGGTACGTATATGTAATAGAACCAGGCAATCGTATCTATAATATATATTATATATTAAAATATATTATATTATAATACATTATGATATATATCTAGATTAAAACTATACATCACAGAACAAAGTTCGGTAATTTTTTCTCTCTCTCATACGTTCTAATATGGTTATCTAATATAATACGGTAATAATGATAGAATGATCAATCAAACGATTGATTGAGATCAATTGACTAATTAGAAGAGCCCGAACTGCCAAATAAAATGTATGCGCAGAGGCATAGCAATGGTCGTATACAGATATAATAATACTGTTTATGTAGAGCCATCGCATTCCTTAGTATAGAGGACTGAACATTTGAAAACTTCAGACTGCCCCGACCATCATTATGGAAAGAACTGTAAAATGGAGTGCAACTGCTTGAACATCACCGAAGTGTGCGAAAAGTCGACGGGCAACTGCGAGTCTGGCTGTCCCAAAAACAGAGAAGGGGCTAATTGTGCCAGAAGTAAGCATTTTCTGCAATGCGACTCTCAATTCAAAAACTTCCAATGGTTAAAAGCGCGGGTTCTCTGCGAGAGTTCTAATCCGCGCCAACCCATGATTTTCTGGGTCTTGCACGAAAAAAACGAGCACAATTTTTTGCGTTTAACTACCGAGAAAGATTAATCATTAAGTGGGAAGTCGCAACATTTTTGAAGGGTACAATAAAGCACGATTGTAAATGCCACTGACCATTCATAATGTAGCACAGATGCAAAACCTCTCCTTTTCCCTTTTATTTCTCAAGCTGTTGCAAATATAACACAAACTGGGTATTTGTGCTTGAAAGTACATTACTTTGCTTTTACGTAGCATTTCAAAGCCTTATTAGACAATAACATAAAAATTGCAAAAGATATTGTAGAATTTCAATGATAAAAAGCCGTTACTAAAAGTTACCAGGTTTATTCTGTATTGTGTACGTATCCAATAGAAAAGTTTTATAAATAGCTTGGAGCTAATAAGAGGAGATAAAATTATGCGTAGGCCTAATAGACCGTTTAGAGCGCGATGTTGCTGCAATTTCTTGTACTAGTCAAGATTTACAACAAATCGCTAATTAGACGCGGAAGAGAACATGTTATTGGTTAAACGTGTTCACTACTCTATGAAATATTTATCGCACAAGCCACGGAGGTACTTGCAACTATTATGATTATGGAAATATCGGAGTTTTACCACAAACACTATCAATACCTATGAAGGGGTTTTGTATGTTAGCCATTATTAACTTTTAATTAATAGAAAGTTTCGTCTCACATCGAAAGCAGTGCTTTATGACTGTATTTTCTGCTGGTGTAATTCAACTATTTCCTGGTGTTTCAGTTAGCAAGAAAACCGCTTTGGGCGCCCTCACCAAACTATTAATTGTAGGCGGCGCCGTGCTTGCTGTAGCTGTTTTCATAGGATTGGCGGTAGTGGCATACCGCAAGTGAGTATTTATTGGCATCAGGATATGAATGTAAATTTCTATATACGATTAGAGATAAGATATGATGGAAGGGAGATAATTTCTTCTGTCGTCGTGAGACAATCCTACACCGTCTACACGGATAATAATATCTCCCAGCTCTTATACCAGGAACGCGAAAATCTGAAGTGTATCCGACCAAATCCAAACAATATATGAATAGGGAACTATCAGGGAAGACTTTACGCAAACACTGCAAAAGAAAAAGCTTAAAATGTAACGAATAATTATACATGATATTAGAAAAGTCTGCTATTTCTCTTTAAAATAAGCTATGAAAAATTACAATTATTCAAGATATGGATATTTTCCCGAGACAGGTCAAAATGCCATCGGGACCAAGTTTTATGTTTCTCTGAGATGAATTAAAACTAAATTTATGTAGGCTTTTTTTATGCCACTGACATGTTTGTGTGTTAAGAGGGTATGACGGCTTAAGGCCCCACTCCCTGTACGTGGCCTCCCCTCTCTCCACGCACACGCGGGCTCTCCTCGCTATATCACCTACGGCCCTGCGAAGTCCGCCAGGAGTAGGCCTTAAGCTGTCGACCTTGGCAGTTATTCGGTCTCTACGTGTTTGCAAGTCGCATGATGTATTCTTGTTCATGGCAAAACATCGTCTGTTCATGATAGGTTTACACGTAAAGATGACATCGACTTGAATGACCCGACCCTCGGCGCGGTGGGTTCACGTGCTTCGATCATAGCACGGCGAGCGTCCCAGTTAGGCGCGGCCGGGGGGAGACGGCGATCATCGTTAATGATGAGTCAAGCGGACATGAGGCGCGCGTCGGTGTTAATGCGCGGATCGAGAGCGTCGCTGATGGCGCGATCGAGGCAAGCCCTGCCGACGGCAATGCCAACCCAACAAGCTGCACAGCCGCCCGTTCAACCACCTGAGCAGCCGCAACTTCCGTCCGAACAGCCGTACGTTCAGCCCGAACAGCCGTACGTTCAGCCCGAGCAGCCGTACGCCCAACAGCCCGATGAAACTCCTAACTATGACGACGTTTCTCGGGAAGATGCTGGCGTGCAACCATCTCGGCGCAGAAGTAAAAAGAAAAGCAAAGCGAAGAAAAATTTGGATGTGGAGGCGGACGCTGAAGATGATAAAACGGAGGATGTTACAGCTAGGAAGAAAAAGGGAAAGAAAAAGAAGAAAAAGGGTGACGATGAGGAAGGGAAAAAAGAAGGAGACGCTGAATATTATCTCTTTTTGTAAAGTATTTCATGCATTTAAAGACGCATAAAATCTCATTATTATATTATAGTTTCAAACATACCAGATCGTGACCTCGCCGACCGTAAATTTACACAGATTTTCAGGCTACGTAAAGGCATCTTTTAAGCTAGGACGCCGTATATTTATGTTCCGCCACAATTAAGTTTGTTTTAATAATTAATACTCTCCGAGGATGAGGAATTGACAATCCGACAATCCCGTTTACTTATGTAGAACATACCTGCTGACATGTAGGTATAGTCAATACCTTAATTTCAGAAAGTAGGTCGAATCGTACGTTGTAAGAACTACCGTGAATACAGAAATAAATCATACGGCTTCTTCTAGTTAAACAGTGCGGTAATTTATGGACGACCCACACAAAAATATGTTAGTATTTTAATAGTTCTAACCCGCTCGCCGCGTAGACGTGACTTTTAGCCCCAGAAACGTCGTGCAGCATTGTTAGCACGCCACGAACGGATACATAAATTCTATGGCACCTGAACTCCCGACCTAAACCAGGCACTATTTTAACGGTGCCGTGCGTAGCCTAATTCACTATACACCTTACTAGTAAGGAATCGACTCGCTATGAATAACAATTGTTCTCAAATAGATTTCAGCCAAAACACAAATTTCCACGAGTGTGCATGGTCCGCACTTTTTGGTTATTAACCTCAAAATTACTTTGGGCCGTTCCGGCAAGCCTGACCAGAAGTAACGATATGAGTGTTCTATCTACTAATCTACGAACGCCCATTTCATTCGGCCAATGGAGGCCAAGTTTTCTGTGTATTTACGCGTTACTGTCTACGAACGGTTGTGATTAATTTGTTAATGTATGTATTACGAACATAATCACCATAGTATATATAAATAAATTTAAAACCGAACATGACATTTATAATAGTTTATTGTATGATTATTTTTCTAGACCACTTCGGGGTTCTGAGGATTATGTACAATGTAATGATGATTTTGGAATTCCGTTAGTTGAATTAACAATATATTGTATATTATTTATATGACCTATGTATAGGGAGCATGTGTTCTGACGACTGTGATGTGTGGCTACTAGTATGGTCTCACTCGTCTCACTACCGGCATGGTCTCACTAGTCTCACTACCGGCATGGTCTCACTAGTCTCACTACCGGCATGGTCTCACTAGTCTCACTTCTGACATGGTCTCACTAGTCTGGCTACTGGCATGGTCTCACTAGTCTCACTGCCGGTATGGTCTCACTAGTCTCACTGCCGGTATGGTCTCACTAGTCTCACTTCTGACATGGTCTCACTAGTCTCACCACTGGTATAGTCTCACTACTGACACGGTCTCACTAGTCTCACTACTGGTATAGTCTCACTACTGGTATGGTGTCACTAGTCTCACTATTGGTGTAGTCTCACTACTGGTATAGTCTCACTACTGGTATAGTCTCACTACTGGTGTAGTCTCACTACTGGTATAGT
>WURV02199275.1:0-11766 GCA_011762755.2 Epimenia babai
ACCGCCCGGTGCGGACCCGCATGCCGGGTGGTGTGGCAGGGGAGCCCCAGTCAATTACTGGGGACCCCTATGCCGATGTCTACATCTTGGGCTACGCGGTGGACTACGAGTGAATTTGGGCTCTCCGAGCAGCCATTCAGCAGTAATGGGGTCCTCATGAATAGGCTTCTCTCCCCGCAAATGCCGAGCAGTCATGACACCAACGGCGGGATCCCAATGTCCGTAGGCGCGCTGGGTTGTCCGGATATCTGTATGCCCGAGCTGCCGGCTAACAAAGGTGATGTCTTGAGGTTGATGTCCCCAAAGTCCTGAAAGCATTGAAAACGCCCAAGTATGACGCATGTCGTGACTGGTGATGTGCTCTCCCATCAATTCCGACCACTCGACGAAACGCTCGGGCCAGCTTCCGAGGTATCCGCCGTTGGGTCCGGAGAAGAGTAGCCCTTTGCGATTGTCCTGATGGTGATGCCGCAAGGCCATCTTGAAGAAACCCAAGCCGGGGCCGAACAACTCAACTCGGCGAGGTTGCCCGCTCTTTGTGGGAGCGTCGTCGGGTCCCCCGGTCACAACCATGATGTGCGGATCAGAAGATTCGATATCGACGTATTCTCGTTTGAGTGAAAGCAACTCCCCGATTCGGAGTCCTGCCCCCATCTGGCACCCAGCCATCACACGATCGAGTGGCCGGTTGAGGACTTGTTGGAAGAATCGAGCTTGTTGATTGAGATTCAGAGCACTTTGAACTTTCTGGTACTCCAACTCGATCTCGAAAATCGGAGCAGGTAGTCGCAACAATTGAAAGGCTCCTCGAATTGCGCCCGCCATCTGGCTCACCCACGAATCACTGATTGGTTGTCCCTTTGCGTTGACCGCAGTGAGTCGAGCGTCCTCCAGCCAGTCTCTCACGCTAGCCCCGGTGATCAGCGTCAGTTCTGTGTTCCAGAAGGGGGCTTTGCTCAGCCAATTCTCGCCCATCCCTTGAATACGGGAGCGAGTTTTCGTCGCACTCGAGGAGCCATGGCGACGGCCGGCTATCTGCGATCGATGCGAAACGTACCTGGGCCACACGGAACGAAGAGTGATTCCTTCATCGACGATCCCATTGCTCTGCCGTTTTCTGGCTTCCGAGATGCACAGATCCATGAACTGATGGGCGAGCTCCTTCTGCTCTTCTGCAAAGGTCTCCTTGAGCCATCGTCTTGAAGGGTCCAAAGAGCGTGGTAGTCGTAGGCGCCATCGCCCGTTGTGGAGTTGGACGGTTCCTGTCCCAGGTTGTCGTTTGCGGGTCATCGATTGAGGGCCTCGTCTACACATCTACGGGCTTTCGCCGCCAGGGCTTCCTGCTTTTTGACTACCACAACGGGATGGGGAGGCCTTCGGCGCTTCCGTCCTGTTGCAAGCTCCACTTCGTTCGCGGCGATTTGATTGAATTTTTCGGCTTCAAGCTGCTCCAAAGCTGCCAGTTGAAGGTCAATGTCACTCCTCTCACGCAACAATCGCGCACGCTGGAGCTTGAGATCGGCTGTCTCAATGATTAGTCGACGCCCCAGCGCGCGTTTCGTTGGCTTTGAAGTGCAACTCATTCTTCTTCGTTTTCGACGTCTTCGTCTTCATCGTCGAAGTCGTCTTCATCGTCGAAGTCGTCTTCATCGTCGAAGCCGTCTTCATCGTTGAGGTCGTCTTCATCATCGAGGTCGTCTTCATCGTCGAGGTCGTCTTCATCGTCGAGGTCGTCTTCATCGTTGAGGTCGTCTTCATCATCGAGGTCGTCTTCATCATCGAGGTCGTCTTCATCGTCGAGGTCGTCTTCATCATCGAGATTTTGGAGAGCACCAGTTTTCTCCCGTCTTGGCGTGGTGTTGGGCTCAACCTCACATTCTGAATAGATGTTGTTCGTGGCTTTGCTATCGAGCGGCACCTTGATGACGACGTAGTGCGGTGAACTTTGCGAGTATTTTTTCATATTGCACATTCCTTTTTAAGGGAGAGATGTGCCTTGATTTTCACGGGAGTAGGGGTCTTTGGGGTGACCCATTTTGCGGCGGGGTGGGAGGGTCTGGAGTCCGTCCAAAGTGGGGCGGGATCGTAGACGACCATCGGAAGACGAGTTCAAAAAGGGTAATAGTTATTATTGTTAGGAGGCGGATGGCCAACGAGCGAAAACTTCATGACGGTGGGTTCGAGAATGAGTCGGAACGCTCCCGCTGGCGGGAGGACCGGTTTATCAAGGTGATCCGCGACAACGACGCGTGGTCAATGGCAACTCATCCTCGAAACCAAAGACCACGAGGCGCGGGGAGTTCTACTGTCCAACGTCATGTGTGACTGCGATCTCTGGATCTTGGGGGCATCGCCGGATCGATATGCGAACTACTCCGGGGCGATTCGCCACGAATTTAGAAGGGTTCCTCGTTGGTTGTTTGAGCAAGGGCGGCGAGCATTTCTAACGAAGATGCTCAAGCGTCGTAGCCTCTACACCCTCCCGCTGTTTGAGGAGGCATTCGCTCAACAGGCTCGGGCGAACATGCGGGGAGAGCTGACGGGTCAGGTCTGCGAGGAGAGGAGCGGGTCATGTGGAGCTGGGTGATGCGGCTCTTCCAACCTCGACCCACTGGGTTCCCGGAGATTCCTATCGATGACGTCGGCGTGAGACGAGAATGAACTGACGGCGGGTGCGAACGCGTCAAGTGGTCCGAGCTGACCAAGGTTGAGATCTACACGACCGACGAGGGGCCTTGGTTGGACGACGTCTTTTGGGTCCTCTGGGCTGGAGATGAGGGGTGCCTCCTTCCCAACGAACTGGGGACAGAAATTCTTGAACACATCAACCACCTTCCGGGGCTCAGTACCGAGGCTTTGCTCTCTGCGATGGGATGCACGGACAACGGTCACTTCTTGATTTGGGAGAAAGACCGAAGTTCTGCCCATTCCAAAGCGGCAACGTGAGCCCTATGGTCGCCACCCAGAACCCTGGACGAGTATTCACACCCGACCGGGTGGCGCTTCCCATGGATTCTTCAAAGTCTGAACCACCAGGTACTTTCGCTCGGGTCTTCGCGACCGTCGGAGTTGTTCTCGCATATTTCGTGGGCAAGGCTCTGCCGCTTCCGGGGATTCAGTGGAGCGACCTTCCGGGGGAAGGAGGGTTGCTCGATAACATTCTTGAGTATTCCAACTTCTCGGTTGGAACTCTGGGCGTGAATCCGTTCACGAGTGCGTTCGTCACCGTCGAGCTGGCGGCGTTTCTGGTACCTCCATGGAGGAGGCTGCGAAATGGGAGCGAGAGAGGTCGAAAGAAACTCGTCCGAGCGTCGCTCATCCTCATGTTTGTTACCGTCGTGGCTCAGGGATTCTCAATCTCTCAAACGATGCAAGGCATGGTCCCGGTTTCCGCTGGCGGAGTGATTGGCGCCTACGTCTTTTGGACCGGTGCGCTGCTGGGCCTCGCGCATTGGGCTGAGCGATTCGGGGCACTTGGAGGGATTCAGAGCCTCATCTTGGCGGATATCCTATTCTCTCTGGGGAAGCTTGCCCTTGGGGGTGAAGGGGCAGAGCTAGCTCCAGCATTGCTGTTTCAATTGGCGGTTCTTTTCCTTGCCCTGCCGATGTTGACGGGCTCTCAGTGGTCCGGTCGCGCTTCGGGAAACAAGGGGGCGACAGTCGTTCCGTGGTTGGTTGCCGGGGTTGTGCCGCTCAATCTGGCATCGCAGGCGCTGGGGTGGCCCTCGCTTGTCGATACTTTCATCGATGAGCAAAGCCCTGTGAGGGAGACAACTGCGCTCCTCGTGGAACAGCCCTGGTGGACCCTCCTGGTTTTGGGGCTTGCCGTCTTCCTTTTTTCTCCGGCTTTCTACAGGCGCTCCGCACTTCGAGCATTGGATCGGGTCCTGGGGCTCGCTTCGGAGCCCGTTGAACTTGAGAAGCAGCGATTCGTTCGTTCGCGGAATCTCAACCTAGTTTACCTTCTCCTGCTTTGGGGGGCCTCGCTTCTCGCATGGAAGGAAGGTGTGACCATCGATCTATGGACTCCATTCCTGTTGCTCGCTCTCTGTCTCGATGGCGTGTCCAACTTGCGGTTCCTGAAGAAACACCCTGACAGCGTCAACATCTATCGGAGCCATCGCGTCTATCGAGCCGTTCGGATTGCGGATGCCTTGAGGGCGAATGGACTGGACGTCCATCTAGCGGGGCTTCGCCATCGTTCCTTGCTTCACTTCTTTGCGCCTTACGTTCCCATTGGCGTCCTTGTACCTGCGACCGATGCCGCTGAGGGGGAGAAGGTTCTGAAGAGCCTGGCTCGAGAAGGACTCGAGCTAGGCGATAGCGAGCCCACCGAGGCGGAGACGCGCCCAGAGCCGTCGCAATCAAAGCCAGCCGAGGGCAAGAGAAGCCCGACTCCTCTCTTGCCTGGAGTCTGGGTTCTCATCGGCTTGGCCGCGATGGCCGGGGCTGTTCGTATGCTTCCACCAGAACCAGTCTGGGAGCCGATTCCACCGGGGACGATGGCCATTTACGAGGTCGATGATACCCAGTCCGCTTTTCCTCCCGATGAGCTAGCTAGCTGCGAAGGGGTGGAAGTACGCGAACATTGGGTGAGCACAGATAGTGGTCGCATTCATGTGGCGTTTTCACCGGACCTAGAGGTGTTGAAGCGGTGTGTTGAGGTCGTCGAATTGCCGCAAGAGGGGCGACTGCTGTTCTAACGAGTTTTTGAGATCCCGAGCGCCGAGCCGGCCGACGAGTTTCGCCAGGACCTAGTGGGTTGGCAGACCGTGTTCGTACGCCAGGAGCCGGTCGTCACAGCAGAGGACCTTTGGGGTTTCACGGAACGAGACGACGGCTCCTTGACGGTTGAGTTTCAAGATCCTGCCCTCTTTGAAGAGGTGACAGGTCGGAATATCGAGAAGCGTATTGCGCTTGTTCTAATGGGCGAGGTGGTTACTACCCAGCGCATTATCGACAGAATTACCGGCGGTCAGACGGTCTTCACTCCCTATCCAACTGAGGAGGGGTTCGCGGCACTTCTCAAAGAGCTGAGAGCGCGGCAGGAATAGGTAAGAGCATTGTTCAAGAATCCATTCTCCAAGAACTCCAAGCGTGCGCGTGCTGACAAGTACAACACCGAGGGGAACGACCTTGGCGATTCCGGTGACTCTGAGGGAGCAATTCCCCTCTACCTCAAGGCAGCTGAAATTGACCCCAGCTGGTCAGTGCCCGCCTACAACCTTGGTCTTCACTACAAGAACCTGGCCCAGTGGGAGGATAGCCTGAAGTGGTGCCAGTTAGCCCACGAGCTGGACCCCGAAGATGAGGCGGCAACCTGGAACCTCGGCATCGCGGCAACCGCCCTGCGTGAATGGGATATCGCTCGGAAGGCTTGGAAGGCCTACGGTATCAAGCTGCCGGACGGCGAAGGTGAACTGGATCTGTTCTGCGGGATGACACCTACTCGGCTTCATCCTCAGGGTGAGGCGGAAGTGGTTTGGGCGGACCGCCTCGACCCGGCGCGCGCAGAGATTCGGAGTATTCCCCTCCCCGAATCGGGGTTCCGTTTCGGGGACATTGTCGTGAACGACGGCGCGGCGGTTGGATACCGCGAACTCAACGGTCAAGAGGTCCCCGTGTTCAACGCTCTCGACCTTTGGGAAAGATCCGCGAATAAGACCTTTGTGGTCGAAATAGAGTTCGGAGACGTTCAGCCAGATCTTACCGAACTAGCAGAAGCGGCTGATGCACAAGACGCGATGGTCGAGAACTGGACCACCAGCATTCATCTCCTCTGCAAGGCGTGCAGTGAGGGGCGCCCCCACAAGGAGCACGACGAAGAGCGAAAGGCTTCAGAGGGAACTCATCGAATCGCGGTGGCTCATGCAAGCGAACAGGCGGCGAGGAAGCTGATTGCGGAGTGGGCACTAGCGCAGAACGCGACGGCCAAGATGGGCGAATTGGAGCTGTTGCTTGGTGACTGAGCCAGCGAAAGTCGATTCCGATACCCACGAGTACGTTTTCTCCAAGGGCTGGAAGCGGGGCATGTACTTCGGCGGGCCATTCCTCATGGCCTTGGGACTCTTCACTTGCTCGGTGATGTGTTGGCCCGGGCGCGAACAGCCATGGTGGGCGTACGCCATGGTCCTAGCTGGGGGACTCTTTCTTTTTGGTATCGGTGCTCTCGGGCTCCTCGAGGCGATTCGTTTTAGACTCGTCCTTACGCCCGATCACATGAAGCTCACCACCGCTCTTCGCCATTTCGATATGGCCAAGAGCGAGATTGGGGCCATTCGTGTGGGCGCTCAGCAGGGGACTCTCACCATCAAGCTCTTCGACTCGCAGCTTAAGAGGTTCGCGACGGTCAACGCTTGTTTCGACGTAGACGAGCACTTGACCTTCTGGTTCGACGACCTTCGAAACCTCGACCAGGAGGAGAATCAGGGGATCGTTGATGAAGTCTTGAAGGACGACGGCCTTGGCGTCAGTGAGGACGAGCGTCGCGCCAACGGCGAGCGCGTTCTCAAATACGCTCGATGGGTGAATCTCCTAGTCTTCGCGATTACACTTTGGGCCATCTTCCGCCCAGTCCCGTATCTTTTGGCAATCGGACTCGTTTCGGCGTTCTTACCACTCAGCATTTGGGCGATGTGGCGCTTTGGGCCTCTTTTTGAGCTTGAGGACCGTGATGCCTCTCCTGTTCAGAGTCTGCAGGGGCCTCTTCTGATGCCAAGCATTGTTCTCACGTTGAGGGCGATGTTCTACACTCATCCTGTCGATTGGACCGCCGTCCTGGCTCCGTCTATCGCTGGGGCCGTCGGAATAGGATATTGCTCTTTCGGCTTCAATCTCGGGCGCGGTGGCACACGGTACTATCGTTGGTGCTCTTTTCGGTCGGTTACCCGGCAGGTCTTCTCCTAATCATCAACGAAAGATTTGACGATGCTCGTGGCGAGAGGCACCGAGTTGTGGTCCTGGACAAGCGCATCAACAAGGGGAAAACGACGGAGCGATACGTCACGGTTTCTTCTGGTGGACCCTGGACCGAGAGCCACGAACTGAAGGTACACCGCCGCGCGTACGAGGAATCGGAGAAGGGGAAGGACGTGTGCCTTCAGATCTACCCAGGTAGCCTCGGAATGAAGTGGTGGTCCTTGCGGTCGAAGTGTCTCGACTAGACCTCTAATGGCCTGGCCATTCTGACCCTCCTGTCGATCCCGACGTTCTCAAGAAACTCCTCGTCGTGGCTCACCAGTAGGACCCCTCCTTCCCAGGCGCTCAGGGCCTCCTCGAGTGCCGCGAGACCCACGAGGTCCAGCTGAGCGGTCGGCTCATCGAGCACCAACAGTTCGACCTGTTGGGTCCTGTGAAAGAGCGCGATGAGAGCTGCTCGTGTTCTCTCTCCTGGACTCAATGATTTGAGCGGACGTTGGGCGAGGGCCAGGGGAAAGCGGTGCTCTGCCAGGAGCTCGGTTACCGTTTCCGCCGACGAAGCGTCCGACTGGGTCAGGAGAAGAGACACCAGGTCGTCCTCCAGACACCAGTTCGCCGCGTGCTGAGCCACATAGCCGACCCTTGCCCAGTCAGTTCTGACGGAGCCCTGGTCAGGCTCTAGGTCGCCCACGAGAACACGAAGGAGAGTGCTCTTTCCTGCACCGTTGGGACCGCATATCGCCACACGCTGCCTTGATTGCTCATAGTGGGAGAGCGGAAAGGGAACTCGCCCCTCATAGGCCGAGCCAATTCCAGTCGCTCTCACGACAGGGAGTCCCAGAGCTGAGGGAAGGTTCAACTCGGGCAGGCTGAGAGGCAGCTCAACCGCTAAGGCCCGTCGCGATGCCTTGGCCAACTCGCGTGCGGCTGCGATGCGCTCTTCACGGACGCCCTCTCTCTTGCCCTGGTAGACCTGTGCGTATCCGCGCTTGGCATTCAGGTTTGCGCGTGCGGGACATCGTCCCAGTTCGCGCACTCGGCCACCCGCGCGTTTTCGTGCCCTGCGCCTTCGGATCTTGGAGTTGTGAATCTCCTTCTTCTCCAGGTTGGCGAGTTCGGTGAGATATCTGTCGTTTGCCTCGTTCTGGGATTCTTCGAGAGCGTTCATCAGCGCCGCAAACCCTCCCGTCACCAATCGGCAACCACTCTCCGCAACAACAAAGAACGCATCGAAGTGTCGCAGTAGTTGCCGGTCGTGCGTCACGACCAAGAGGCCCCCAGAGTGACCCTCAAACTTGGCGCAGAGCCACGCGATGCGCTCCTTATCCAGCTCCTGGCTCGGTTCATCGAGCAATAGAAAGTCAGGGCGGGCGGCGAAGGCGTCTTCAAGCGCTGCTTTCCGCCTTTCGCCGGGACTCCCCGCGCCGTTCGACGGAGATAGCGCCTGACGCACCAGCTCGATGTGTCCGTCGCAATGAACTCGACCGGAGGACGGAAGCTGGGCTCCTGAGAGCACCTCAAGGAGGGTGCTCTTTCCAGCTCCGTTTCTCCCCACGATAGCGACCTGCTCATTCTGTAGGAGCATGTTCAGGCCCTTCACCAGGGTACGCCCTGTTGGAGTGTGGAAACTCACATTCTTACAACTGAGATTCCTCATGCCCGCCTCCTTGCTGAGGCGACCACCGCCTCGATGACATGAGACTCCGCTTCAATCGTGTAGTCCGAGCCTGTCTCCTTGGCTTCGACGTTGAGCACTCGACACTTCGAGTAGATCAGCCCAACAGCTTCGGAACTCTCGTAGGGAACGAATACCGTCTCGGTGCGTCGCCCCTTCCTGACCTCTTGTAGAAGCGAGTTGCGAAGTTCAGCTACCGCCGAAGCGTCGCGACTGCTCAACACCTGTGAAGGTGCACCATTGGTTACTTCTTCCAGAAGCTCAGGCTCCAAAGGAGTCGTGAGCTGGTCTGCCTTGTTGAAGACATAGAAGCGCGGCACATCCCCAGCACCGAGCTTCTCAAGAACTCCAAGAGTGGTTTTCCAGGTGAAGCTTGAACTCCGGATCGGAGCAATCAACGACCAGCAGAAGAAGCGAAGCCTCGGTCACTTCCGCTAGCGTCGATTCGAAGCTGGCAAAGAGCCGTTCTGGTAACCGACGGATGAAACCCACCGTGTCGCTCAGCAATACATCTCCCCCATGACGGGTGAGGCACCGTGAGGTCGCCTCGAGCGTCTCAAAAGGACGACTTCGCGCTGAAAGAGACGTCTTCACCAAGGCATTCATGAGCGACGTCTTTCCTGCGTTGGTGTAGCCGACAAGAGCGATGCGCTCGGTTCCGGCGCGGTGTTTTCGCGCCATGGAGTCCGCGACCTTCAGACCGCGGAGGGAACTCTTCAACTGAGCGATTCGACCATCGAGGCGACGGACGAGGAGTTCTGACGCCGTTTCACCGGGGCCACGATCTCCCATGATTCCGCCCGCCTGCTGATCCATGTTGAGTCCGATGCCGCGAATGCGGGGCCGGAGGTACTCAAGGTGAGCAATCTCCACCTGGATGCGCGCGCGACGGGTCGTGGCGTTTCGTTCGAAGACATTGAGAATCACGGCCTCTCGGTCGCTGACCGGAAGACCTGTGGCGTCTTCGAGGTTTCTCGCCTGGGACGGGGAGAGTTCTGCATCGATGACTAGAAGGTCGGCTCCTGCATCACGAGCCTGCTCGGCGACTCGTTCCGCCACTCCCTTCCGGAGCAATGTCTTGGGGTCAGGCCGAACGAGTTCGTGGCAAGATTGACCCACCACTTGGTCCCCCTGAGCCTCGACGAGACCAACTATCTCGGCGAGTTGAGCCAAGGGAACCGTACCCGCTCTCCGCTCATAGACGGAGACAACGAAGCAGGCGTTTGCCGCGCCGAGTTCGGGACCGTCTGTGCTTTCCCGCTTGGTCCAATGGTCTACGAGTGCTTCCCAACGACCATCGTCGGGAAGAGGTGCTTCAAGATGCTCTTCTACGCTTTTTGACTGAAATTTCATGGCACTTCGCCTTCGTTCGCGGCTCGGGCCGCAAGAAAAATTCACGCATGGGGACACAACGCATCACCGCAAAGCAGCACGCGTCGAGCCTCAAAGGGCAGGCGCTAGCGAGGCCGGAACACAGGCAAACGAAACCAGTCCACGCCGAAGGGCGTGCGGTCAGGCCGTGAACAATTAGCCTTCGTCAGGCGTGGCGTCGTAGGCCAGCCCAGGGCGAATCAAACGAAGTTGAATGAATCCATGATAGGGCGAAGCTTACGCTCGATTTTTCAAGACGCAAGGAAATTGGGTCGGTCGGCACTTCGGTGTCGCGGCTCACTTGCTTCGACACTCCGCACACCCGCATCCTCGCTTTCCCAAACTCCTCAGTCCGCCTTTCTTGCGAGCCGTAAGATGCTCACAGAGTTTCCCACTGTTAGGGCAGACGTAGAAGTAGCAAACCATGCGGTCGTACCAGCTGTAGCCGTGCGGCTTTTCCCGGGGAACCCCATCCTCAAAGAATGTGTGAATGCAGACGAAATCCCGGATGTGGTCTCGTACGTGCTGCTGTACGGGATTCGACGGACGCAGGTGCTTTGAGATATCGCTGTAGACGTCGTCCCACTTCCTGCCGACCTGACTTCGCAGGTATCGCTTGAGTGGCCCTAAGTTCTCGTTCAAACCTTTGGTTTTGTCGGGGCGCTTGGGTGCTCGCTTCGGTGAGTCCTCGATGTTTCTAGGGAACCGGTCTCCTCGATTCGCCTTCGCCCAGCTTCGCCCTAGTCGAGGGCGCTCGACGAGTACTTTGCTCATATCGCTTCTCATTCTTTCTCCTCCAACTTTCCGTCGGCGCTGAGCTGGTACGTACGAATCGCTCCGCCGCGTTGAATTGTCCTCGTCTCGAGGTGATGGTCGCGTTTGGTGTCCGCAGCCTGGTCCGAGTCTCGTCGGCCGAGTTTTTTGCGCAGTTGGTCTAACGCTGCGCGGCGATTGGCGCCCTGTGTTCTTCCCGAACTGGCTCGAACCTGGATGCCCGTGGGGCGGTGAGTGAGCTGCACGGCGGTTGCGCGCTTGTTCACATTCTGTCCTCCAGGCCCCCCCGAACGACAGGTGGTGATGCTCATGTCGGCGTGTCGAGTTGATGCCCTCTCTCCGCCTGCTGAGTGGTTCTCAGGCACACCTCGGCGAACCAGCGACTGCGCTTCTTTCGCGCTTTGTGCGCGAGCATCACCAATGCGTGAGTGCCGACTTCCTCTCGAAGAGCACTGGGTAGCGGACCTTCAAAGCATAGCTCCGCGGTTCTTCCGCTTTTCAGGAAGCGGCAGCTGGAGGTCACGCTCTCCGCCGCGAGCAGCGCGGTGATTCGACCGGTCAGGAGCCGGACAAAGCGCTGTGCTTCTTCCGGACCCTGTCCGCAGGTGATGATGAATAAGTTCTGGTTCATTTGTCTTACATCTTGATTGTGACCATCGGCGTGAGAGCCAGGAGAGGGACGGCTGCGCCAGCGTCGCGCAAAGCGGCGACCACTGGTTCGATGCGCTTGTATGCAGAAGGGTGCTCTTCGTAGAGGAGCGCTGGGTCGGCGCAGACAACGCGACCACCATGTGCAGTGCGCGTGAGTGCCTTCTTGGTGTGCTTGAGCTTGAGCTTTGCCGTTGCTTCGGAACGACTCATTCGACGACCCGCCCCGTGAGCTACTGAAGAAAGGGAGACGGCTGCGCCATTTCCGCGCATGAGCCAGGTGGGTGCTTCTCGACTTCCGAGGACTAGAGCACATCTCAAAAATCAGGAGACTGATAAGCTGTTGAAACTCGGTCGCTTTTCGTGAGGGCTCGACGGAT
>WURV02199286.1:0-27111 GCA_011762755.2 Epimenia babai
GAGTCGTACGTTTGGGGTATGGTGAGAGTGTTGTGGGTAGTAACAAGGAGCACAGGATGCATGAGTCCTACGTATGGAGCACAGAGAGAGTGTGGGTAGTAACAAAGGAGCACAGGATGCATGAGTCGTATGTATGGAGCACTGTGAGAGTGTGGGTAGTAACGGAGGAGCACAGGATGCATGAGTCGTACGTATGGGGCACTGTGAGAGTGTGAGTAGTAGCAAAGGAGCATAGGATGCATGAGGCGTAAGTATGAGGCACTGTGAGAGTGTGGGTAGTAACGAAGGAGCACAGAATTGCATTAGTCGTACCTATGGAGCACTGTGTAGTATTGGTAGTAATAAAAGGAGCACAGGATTGCATGAATGGTGACTATTGAGCATTCTGTAGTATGAGTAGTAACAAAGGAGCGCCATATTGTATAGGTAATACCTATGGAGCACTGTGTAGTGTGAGTAGTAAGATAGGAGCACATTATTGCATCAGTGGTACCTATAAAGCACTTTTTTATGTGAGTTGTATTTAACGAGCACCGTATAATTTATGTTCGTCTGACAGTGATGTTACTCGGAGGTACGTGATGGTTGAATGAATAGTTTAATGTCGCTGGGACGTGCGTTATGGTTGATGATCACTGGAGATCTTCGGTGCAGATCACGCGACGATACGCGGAGTTTTCTGCCGGGATCATCGGCATCAATGAATCGTTCCCCGACGATCGCACGACCAAGTTGTTCGCTCAGATGCAAGCCGAACTCGATGCCTTTATTCTGAAGATGGCGGCGAAGTTTACGCAACGACGCGACCAGCTGATATTTCTCATCAACAACTACGACATGATGCTCGGTGTGATCACGGTGAGTCGAGACGCCACAGCTGATGCATCCCGTCATGCATCGAAAGTCATTGACTAGGTGTCATCACAACGAAACGGTCATCGACTAGGTGTCATCACAACGAAACGGTCATCGACTAGGTGTCATCGCATCTAAATGGTCATTGACTAGGTGTCATCGCATCGAAACGGTCATTGACTAGGTGTCATCGCATCTAAACGGTCATTGACTAGGTGTCATTGTATCTAAACGGTCATTGACTAGGTGTCATCGCATCTAAACGGTCATTGACTAGGTGTTATCGCATCTAAATGGTCATTGACTAGGTGTCATCACATCTAAATGGTCATTGACTAGGTGTCATTGCATTGAAACAGTCATTGCTAGGTATCATCGCATCTGTAGTCATTGCTTGGATGTGACCACATCTATACACTTATTACCTGCATTTCGCTGTTTATGGATGCTGACACATTTTCTGTTACATCCGCATCCATAGTCATCAGTTAGTGTGTAGGGTGTCATCGCGCGTGTGTCCAGTCATGCCGCGGGTTTAGGGTACCATCCAATGGAGCAGCTATTGAGTGGGATCAAGTCATGGCCCATCGAGACTGGTCAATTTGATTTTACTGACAGTGATGTCTGATCTACTACCACATTCAGACACACTGTCGACCTTGCAAGCTTACATGACCAATTGTCAGTCACCAATATGTGAGTAGAGTAGCACCTGGCTAACACAAATTCATTAACCCTTAGCACTCTGTTGTCGCAGAATTGCATTGCTATAGTAATGCGACGTACGGATGCCAGTGCAATAAGGGTTAATCATCGTGATCCCTCTATTGGTAGACAAAATAAGCGCTAGAACACCAGGACTTTACTCAGACACACGTTGAAACACGCATTGTAACACGCGTTGTAACACGCGTTGTAACACGCGTTGTAACACGCGTTGTAACATGCTGACCCCATATGCGAAGTCCCGCAGCATCCGGTTAAGCGCTGACGAAGTGGAGATTCCCACGACCAATTGAGGCATTCGTGACCAGAGAAGGATTCCACTTTTTACATCGTATGATTGACGCAACAGGAACGCACTACGGAGAACTCCAGCGAGTCCGAGAGCATCAGAGACATGTTGGCTGGGAGGACGCAAGAATACATCGAGGAGATCCTGTCGCCGCATTTCGGCGGACTCATGACCTTCGTGAAGGACTGCGAGGTGTACGTGGAGCGGGGTGATACCACCTCGCTCTCCCACCAGGAACGTGAGTCACCACACGAGTTATAATCAATGATTCTTACGAGGATTACATCTCGATCACAGAACATACACTTGTTACGTTATTTTTGTTTAAAACATGTTTTTACCGGTAAAAAGGAAATATGTATTCAACTCTAGCAATGTCTTAATTTTGCTTGCTTCGATGAACTATAAACACTAATGTTGAGGTCGAATAAAATGGCGATCTGATTTTAAAAAGAATTGGGTATTTCCATGGTGTACAGTGTACTCTAATATGTCCTCACCCACTTAATCTCAACCGACAGTCTAAGACATATTACCTGTACTCCCCAATACACGACATATTACCTGTACTCCCCCTACAGGACATATTACCTGTACTCCCCAATACACGACATATTACCTGTACTCCCCGTACAGGACATATTACCTGTACTCCCCGTACAGGACATATTACCTGTACTCCCCGTACATATTACCTATAGCGTGCACAGATCCCATTAGAATAGCTCACTGCAGTATTAGCAGAGATTAGCAAATACTAAAGATAGATGATCACATTTCATGAGCCAGTTGGAATAAAAAAATTACTGGAATCCATTAAGAGAACTGCATTGTGTTTTTAAGATCGGGTTAAAATCAAAGTTATCAATCCATTAGAGTCAAGGGCAGTTCATACACAAACCGAATCTGAATTTCTAATGTGTATAAATGGTACTATATACGTGAATAGGAGCATTCTCAGACGTAAAGTCTGGTTCATCTGTATATAAGATTGGTATGTAAGATTTTTATTTGGTCCCCGTTAACTCGAGTATGAGCTTACCATATTCTGTTTTTTCACAAAGAAATGTATATGATGTATTAGGGTTAGGTTTGCTGTTCCTGGCAGGTCGTGTACAGCAGATAGTACGAGCTTTCAACAATGACTGGAAGTCGGCCATCGATTTAATCAACGCGGAAATCGCCCGCTCATTCTCAAACTTTAACAACGGAACGCAAATCCTCCAGGTACAGTCTGGCCCTTTACATATTGGATCTTAGATACTACGGGCAGTTTGTCTCTTTTAGTCAGAATAGCTGGAGAGAAATGCACAGGAAAAAACCTATGCCCCTGATGGGACTCAAACCCACGACCCCCAGATAACCGGTCTGGTGCTCTACCAATAGAGTGGAATAGCGATACGATCTTGTTTACCGTAGTATGGAGGTTATTAGGTAATTCGTGATTCCAACCTTTCCTTGATAATTATTACAATATTTATTAGCAAACAACAATCAAGGCTGTTTTTCACTTCATAATCATATTCATTCGATCTGCATTCGTTTGAAACAACCGACAGTTGAATAGTACCAGGTACTAATATCTACAAATGTTTGGTCACCAGGGGGCGTTCACGCAGATAATCCAGTACTACCACCGCTTCCACCGACTGCTATCCCACAATGCCTTCCGCAATCTGCCAATCAGGAGCGAACTTATCAGCATCCACCACATAATGGTCGAAGTCAAGAAACATAAACCAACTTTCTAAATAGAAAGAACGAGCTCATTAACTCCGATTCTTTTTGTTTAGAGATGCGAGTTGTTGCCGTGTTAGCCATATCGTATAAAGCGAAAAGTAAGGGTAACACCTTATAGGCTAACAGAGATAATGATTCACACAAGCTATTGTATACAGGTAGACCTCGTCAAGTTTACTTACGATTTCATGATGATGAATAGTTATTACACCTGATGAAGTATATTTGTATGCGAAAACTTGTGTAAATCTTTCATTTAATTTTCCCCATTATTGCGGGTGGCCATTTTAGTGTGTATTAAGCATAGTCCCCCGTTGTAGATTCAGAAATGATGAACCAAGCACACTACAACGCCTGTTATCAGAAATTGCAGGGGTTGAACTATAGATAACAAATTAGTAATTACAGTAAGATCAAGCATACTTTCAAAATAAACCTTAATAATTTTTCTGGTCGCAAACTTTCACATAAATACTAGGCCAGCAGGCTCCTCACTACTTGTCTTTCCCAATGCTTTATATTCATGTTGCCACAAATAAATTTCACTCTGGCTGAGTCAGCTAGAGAAATTGAAGTACCATACCCAAGAACAACTTAGAAAAACTCAATTGATAGTCACTGGGATTTGAACCTTCCACCTTCTGGATCGTATGTCAGCGCTCTATCAACTGAACTATATCAGTGCGATTCTGGTTACACGGGAGTTTCTGACGTGGCCGTGTTTTGGTCTCTTGTTTCTGATGTTCATTACTACCCTGCCATCTGTAAAGTAGATTTATTGAAGGACGTAAATGAATTGTGTGAATTATTTCAACTATTTATTCTAAGTAATAAAGATTAAGATGTCATGGTGTATACTACATTCCACATAACATTCACAATGTACTGTACTTTTATGAAAATGCAATATTATTGTACATCATTGACCATTCAGTCCTTAAAAGTATATTAAGAGGCTTTGTGTCACAGTGGATAGGTACCTATTCATGTAATATGCCCTTCAATACCTTCAATTCTTATCGGTTATATGTTGAAGTGTACCACAAGGCTCAGTGTTAGGCCCATCTGTGTTCATTTTGCATTTAATAATGTAAAAGGCATACTTCTATTTTAAAGTTAACTGTTTGCAGATGATACTAATATATTTTTTAACAAGAATCTAGCAGTCGTTAGTAAAACTGAAGAAATGTTGAAAATTAATAGTCAATAAATTCACGCTCAATGTGTCAAATGCGTGGTATTGACTACGAGGCCACCATAATAGTTTTGAAAGGCATCCTCCTGTCCTCAGTGCCATTGTTTCCAGATCATACACCATGACTGGCCTAAATATTGCCCTGTATACTCTCTCCTTTACTCTTGCTTATATTCTCCGAGCACAGATCAGATCATTCCTGTCCCCCCATCTATTCCATCCTGCATGGACTCCCACCTATACCTCCCTACGCCACTCTCCATTATTCTTTGCCCCTAACACGAAATACTTGAACTCATCAACCATAGCATCAGCGTTTCAATGGTTTCACAATCAATTAATGAAATGTATGCAGTTATCTTAGTATCTCGTCTCTTCAATGCATTTTTCCACTGCTCAAATATCCTTTAAAGTGTACTTTGCACTTAGCTATCATAACCAATGACTGCCATCTGCGAACATCATGTTCCATCAGGCAGGACATCGATAATTTGAGTGGCAGCAATTACGTTAAATACAAACCCGAGACACTGTTTCCTAAAGCACGCGACCATGATGTCAATAAATTGCAGTACAGTGAGCGTCAAGAGATGCGTTTTCTTCCATTGATCAGACAATCACGCGGCAAGCCAAAAGATTTTTTATTTATTTTACATAGAGTTGATATTAACTCTCAATTTCATTATTGCTTTTCAAACTATTTTTAATCACTGTTCTAAATATGCATTACTATAATCATTATCATCCATCACAGATTCTATTTACACATTTCTGCACTTTGGTGAATGGCTACCAGCCATTTTGTGTTGGAACTGGGCATGGTGGCCATTTTATATGGTGATTGCGTGCAAACCCGGTGTCCTCCGATATCTGATGGTTTGACTTTTCAGGTTGTATGTACTTTTATGCCACAAATGTTGGGGTTACATTTGTCTGTGCCCTGATTTATAGAGATAGCCTGTAATTTGCATGAACAAATAAATGCATGAGCCTCAACTTCAAAGGTGGGAAACCACCGTAGTGAAACCAGAGTCTGAACAGACGCTTGACCTTTCTGAGCAGACGCTCGACTTTCATCCATGCATGCCACTGGCTCGAGACAATAAAATCGAGGCAAAAAGTCACCAATCGTATATCCTACGATGTGGTGATGAGGTCGTATCATGACGCAGATTTCTCACTGCCTGGCCAACAGTAGTGGTGACTGATGGGAGGCCCAATGGTAATGGGGAGAATCAAACTGAACCCTAAATTGGTACGATATCAAACCACGTAGGATTAGGTAGATGCAAATAGCTTACTAATATATTGTATGTCAGTAGGCAACGGTGAGCGTAGTGGTTAGATCTATTGTATGCTACTTATTGCACCTGAATCCAGAAGACCCGCGATTGATCCCCGCTCTAGCTAGTATACTATCTGTGGCATTTACCGGGCAAAAAGCGCCTTATACCCCATCTGCCAATAGAGGTCTGGGTAGCCCTTGCAGGGTGGCTATGTCCCCTCTGATGTGGTTGTTTCAGGTGCTCTCTGTCTGGTCTCTATGGTGCTTACCTATCTGTTATCTCGTCATCACGTTGTAAATAAATATAAGATGTCTGTAGGTGTTTGGACCGAGTAGCCATGAATGTACGAACGTCAAGTCTGCTTAGACTCAGTGGGCTTTTCAACTACTGCATATCAAGCCACAAACCCACTCAACCTGGGAGCTACTAGTAGACCGGAGGGTCGCATGCAAGATATTCCATTACAAACAGGCTACAAGTCGCGCTTATGGAAGAAACAAGGCTGCATTTGACCCATGTCTAGTGTAGATAATTACGAAAGATTTATCTAAAATGTGCGAAATTTGTTAATATATAACATGGGTCAACGTTTATTCAACGGCGACTTCATTTTGAAGTACATCTAGCATAGAGCTGCACGAACACATTCAGCAATGCATGTACATAATATACATAATTATATTTAATGTATCGGTATATTGTAATATCAATAAAGTAACTATAACAATTTTTATAAGGTACAGTAGTTGCATATGGTATATTTGATAACTAGATTGACCCCGAACTTGAGGTGTCGTGTGCCGTACATCGTGGGGAGGCGGGCCAGAGGTGAAAGACCCTAGGCTGTGTGTACAAGGTGGCCATTAAGACCCTACCCAAGCATATACCCATATATATAGTTTGTGTTATCCGTCATTCTGACTGCATACAATTATTCAATGTCATGTTTTGTGTCTTATAAACGTAGCGGCGCTTATTGTTCTAAATTGGGCAGTAAGAGTTCCCTCAACTTATATGCATGACTACCATATAGACTACAATAGTCTCAGTGGCCTAGCGGTCCAGAATGTCGGACTTCAAGTCCGAAGATATTTAGTTTTTTTCTCAAAAATTACAATAATTGGAATTAGACTTTAAAGACTGGTGCTACGAGCCACACTGCACGCTGTGATGTATGCACAAAGATCCTGTGATCTTTTTTAAAATAGGAACCGAAAAGAGTAGCTAAAATTAAATATATAAAAATTCTGCTGACATTATTTTAATTACATAGTTATCACCAAGCTGTATAGTCGAGGTACCGACTGCACTCCCGGTGTTTGTTGGACCCACTGCTTTCAGCGTACGCGTCACGTCGACCGTGATTGTCTTAGGTAATGAACAAGACATTTATGTTTTAACATGAGTAACTTTCGCGTAACAAATGGATGGGCAGGGACATACGGTTACCCCGGTTTGTAAAATTCCACATTTCAGAGTGAGCTTCAACGATAAACAAGGAGTGAAATACTGTACATGACTAGTGAACTAGTGAACATCACTACACTTGGTGTCTTCTTAAGCTCTCTACTTCCCTTTCCGACACAGTTTTAACCTTTACGTAGATTTTTAAAGTATTGACGCAATCCACAAAACATAATAGTTGAATGTCACGAAAACAGACTTTAAATGTTGTTCCATTTATCTGTTGTTTATCTGTTGTTGGACCGATCCAGCTTCAGGTTAGAGCATTCGAGAGTAAAACGTCGTGTATCTGTAGATAAAATTCAATAATGTCTCTCCCCAATCCTATATACTGCTCTGATTGAGTAGCCACAATAAAGTGTTATAAGGTGAGGAAAAATGCAATGGTTACAACATTCCAGACTAACTGAATTTGTTCATAAACGAACTTCCATGCATATGTACATCCACGTATTACCTTTCCTCAAAATTCCATTAATAATGATTGTAATAATAACAATAAAGAAGTTTTATTTTAAGTGCCATATTATCTCTTCGTCATTGTGTCAAGATGATGGCGTCTATGGTCTTTTGGTCATTCGGTATTACTCTTTTCTAATTATCATTCCATTCCATTAACCATAAATAGCATATGTATGCATGAGTTCATTAATGAATAAATTCAATTAGGCTCATCGCCCTCTTGTATGTTTCCTTATATTTACTGCATTTCTATTTCTATATTGACGTAGAAAACGGTGCTCAAGGTGGGTGAAGGAATAGTAATGAATTTTTTGTGCCCTCTTATGTCTTTAAAGTATACAAAATAAGGTCTAGTTCTTATTATGTAACGTAGCTCTAAGTCAAGAATTTCAGGATAAATGTTCTTGCCTTTTATTGAAAATGTCTCAGCGATATTGGAGTGATATGTTAATACCTCGCACGAGGTTTTTCTGTTTTTGCCTGTGTTGGTTTGTCTGTTTTTTTCGTACCTATGTTTGTTAGTTAGTGACATGGCACGAAAACTTACGACTAACGGATTCACGTTAAATGTTCGATCAGCACTTCCTGTACATGCATGAAGACCATCGCTGGGCTCCGGGTAATTTTTTCAGAGTCGGGGCAGGGGTGTGCGCTCCCCGAGTGCTTCCTGATTTTCGTTGATTCAGTCGGCTACGTATTTACTATGAAGCGGAGAGGCAGGGCTACCCTAAATAGTACGTAATATTTACAAGGCCCCTACTACCTCTGGTGATAATCAGGCTTGAATTATGAAAGGAGCTTTTCATATTAATGAAACAATGCCATAGTTTCACTTAGACCTACCTTTATTGCATGCTTTTGATCGACAGTGATACTGTTCTGTTTACAGAAACAATGTGAAGTTGACTTAACACCTATTAACGTATAATCGAAACCATTCTACAAACGGAAAAACTTATCGTGTTCAAACCAAACGCGATTCCATCAATTTCTGTACTTAATGACATAATTCTAGATACGGGGATAGTATATATGTTAAACGCTAAATATTTACAGAACTTTCCAGAAACAATAAACTATTGAGAAATAAATGTAAATAAAAATTTGAGTCAACAACCAACAGCAGTTGATTCATATACTCGACAATGGTCATACGCAGGCCCGCCCCCACAAACACACATGTTATGTACATATATAATAACAACGCTGAGAAATAGTCGATATAGGGGTACAAGAGTGATTCGACGCATACTGTGGCCGTAACGCTGTATGACTGTGCCATCAAATCCGGCATCGCACTCCGACCTACCACCGTCGCGTGCCGGAGAGGTTCATCGACGCGATGAAACGGCGGGGCTGCGTGGTTACGTGGATGTCGAGATAGTGAAGATGGTGGTGACTCGAGAGACGGTTTTTCGAGCTAAATCGGAGTCATGGTAGCGCGTGATGAGCGTACCGCTCGCAGACATGCGGCCTTTACGCCGCGGTTGACGATGAACTGGCTGAGCGGTTCGGGCGTCTTTCAATGTGGGTCGTTCTGCCGCTGTTGTCTCTGTTGCTCCAGTAAACGTTGAAGCGGTGATGGTCCGGGCATGGTCCACAGTGACTGGAGGGGGGGACGAGTTAGACGAGATACCCACGGCGAATATAAAATGGCGCAGGATGGCTAATTGGTGGATATACGGGGTAAGGGATAAACTGCTACAGCCACGGATGGCTTGGTGGTAGTTACCGATGTTGTGTTTCAAATAAAATTGGTTTTGGGAAACAAAATTGGTTGCAAAAACAGGCAATGACTTGAAATGAGAGTATCAAGAGTACATTATACATTTATAATTTTATATTTTAATATGTAGTAATGTGTATATACATTTGTATAAACAAGAGGCCAAAGAGGCCTCAAGACGCTTCCTCGAAAAAAAGAGAAAAAGACGGAACAAGAGGCCAAGGAGGCCATCTTGATATTAGAACGAGAAGACAACAAAGAGACTGCTAGACATCAAAAACAAGAGGCCAAAGAGACCCGACAATACCCATTACGACACTGAAACAAGAAAATACAGATTTGTGAAAAAAAAGCCAGACTGACATAACATCCAATCGCCAAAATAGAGATGCTCTAAACAAATCTGAATAAGATCTACACAGGACAATATTTGCCAAATGGCAGACCCCGGCTATAAGTGGTTCTTGGAAGGATTTAAGACAAATACGAACATTGGTATAAGTTACCTCCCCTAGCTTGGATGATGCTACCATGAACAAATCTATAAAAGCCTAACCTTAAGACAATATCTCCCAAATGGCAGACCTCTGTGATAAGTGCTTCTTGAGAAGATTTTTTAAAGAAAATGTTAACATCGGGTGGATGGACGGATAGACGACGGACAAACTCCGATCAGAAAAGCTCACCGAGCATAAGCTCAGGTAACACATGAAAATGTGTCTGAAAAAAAAAAACAAAAGAAAAATCATGATGAAACGTTTCGGTTGAGCATGGGGGTCATGATTTAGGTGTATATACAAGTGAATAGTGGTTAAACGCTATATATCCAATTTTGATATTTTCCACATTTTCAGTAGATTGGAAGATTTATTAGATACCAAATTACTTCCGTCGCATGTCACAATGTATCCAACTAAAACAGACAATGAAACAATTCCAAGGTAATGTTCCTTTCCGGTATAAGATATAAAAAAATGTGACTTATCTTTGTATCGAGAATACGGATATCTAGCTTTTGCGTATAAACCGTTCGAGTATAGAAGTGGTTTTTTCTCGATAATGTCATTACCTGCATGCCGGCATTGATATTCTGGTTGGTGACCAAACCAGCTGCCTCCTGTACGGTCGGCCCCCATTCTGTTCCGCGATATGGAGCCTGCTTGCCACCTTTGGGGGCATTTTCTGCGTCCAGCATCGACCCGGCTGACAAAAATGACGTTCCCAGAGCGGCTGAAAATAACCTCGAGGGGATATATGGACTGTATATATATCGACTGTATACGTGGACTGGATATATGGACTATATATATGGACCGCATATGTGGACCGTATATATGGACCGCATATGTGGACCGTATATATGGACCGCATATGTAGACCGCATATATGGACCGCATATATGGACCGCAT
The DNA here is from genome assembly GCA_011762755.2 of Epimenia babai. Lineage (NCBI taxonomy): Eukaryota > Metazoa > Mollusca > Solenogastres > Cavibelonia > Epimeniidae > Epimenia > Epimenia babai. The sequence continues at coordinate 11,154 of WURV02199286.1, forward strand.
ATATGGACCGCATATGTGGACCGCATATATGGACAGCACATATGGACCGCATATATGGACCGCATATATGGACCGCATATATGGACCGCATATATGGACTGTATATATGGACCGCATATATGGACTGTATATATGGAAAATGGACAGACTAAATTTGTTGACTGGCCTTGTAACAGTAAAAGAACATTGGGTCAGTGAGTCGAAACTAAATATGGATAAATATAATATTGGTATTCGACAGCAAAGATTAAATATAGCTTTGTGACAAAGGGCACTATAAATCAATAAAATTTCATTTCATATTTATATATAAAAGTTACAATAACCTATTTCAATACGGATCTTTTTCAATATTTCGGATTGATAATCTAGCTCTTTTCATGTGACATTGGTCGCGGTATCTTATTGTTCGAACTCACAAACTCACGCAATAAAATCCGTGCTCCTAACCACTCCTTCCAAAAGTGAAATGTCCAGCGGTCAAATTGGCCGTAACATCCTCGATTTCAGCACGTATTTTAGCACATATTATAGGACTCTGCAAGTATCTACCGTGACTTATGAAATAAGTTGGCGGACACGCAGTGCCACCACAGAGTCATTCGCACCGCGTGGCTCTGGGATCCACATAAATCATTGTAAGCTTTAAAGGCACCTTTGGAATCACCGGCCGATGAGATCTGGACGCTCCACGGGCCGCCGCTGAACAGGGAGTACGTACCGGCCTTCTCGGCGTCGCCCTGACTCGTTTGTCTGGTTACCGCGGCGCCGTAGTGCGGGTGGCTGCTGCGTCAAGCGCGAACATCGAGATATCGATAATCACTCGCACATCGAATGTTGGGAAAAATGTCTTAATAAAATAACCGATGTTAGGATGCTGCAAGAGTAGTGTGAATGAATGAGGATCATCAAAGACATAACAAGTTTTGTGAAGGATTAATTCAATTCTTGCCCAGGACACCACTTAGCCGCGTGCATGCCTCAGGGGCAGTGTCATAATGCAATAGCTTCTTGCGTCTAATGTGGCCAAATTTCGAGCCTTTCCGATCCTAATGACTTTGTGTTTTGTGGCTCACTCTGCCCTGCCATCTCCTGCAGGGCCACCGAGTCTCGTACGTACATATGTAAATATATCAAAAATCAAGGCTTTTAACTGGAATAGGCCGTTAAAAAATACTTTTGTGAAATGTCATCAAAACCAATTTGCGTTCAAATTTTGATAAAATGATCAATTTTGGGCTATGCATTTCGCCGCGGTGATAGCCGAGTCTTTATGTCAGGAGAAGCGAGAAGGTAAATAGGGGGCTACTGCATCATGAGGTGCGCCCATTTATATGTTCAACTAGAACGTCTTCATTCTGCTTACCCATAATGGGATAAGTGGGCCGAAACAGTAGGGTGCCTCATTATCCTTGAATGGCCAGCCTATCATCATGTGTTAGTCAGGTACGGAGTTGTTGAATTTCATTAAAGATGCTACCAGCGTAATGTGATAGTTTGAAATATTTTCGTTGAACCGTATGGTGATATCGAATGTTATTTTAAATAGACGCTCAAACTTACATGGGATTCGAGTTGGCTGCGAGTGCTTCACCGTTCTGTAGCTGCGTCTGCCCTTCCATGCTGTAGACGCGCATGTGTGGAGCCTTGTGCGCGTTGCCCGTAGCGACGACATTGGGCGGCGGGTTGTTCAACATGAAATCCATCGACGGAAAAATCCCGGGTCTAGCGCTATCCATAAACTGTGTCATCGTGGTCAATGGCTTGGTAGGTAGCTGGCGCGAAAACTCGGGCGGTTGGTATTGCTGGTAAGTCGGTTGGTTGTCGGGCGGCGTCTGTTGGGGGAGTTGGTGGGTTAGGGGATTGATGGGGAAAGACGGGTGGATCGGCGTGGTGACTATTTGCGGCCGCAGATCCGGATAGGGTACTCGGTCGTGCGGCTGCAGAAACGGCATTTGCGAAGGAAACGAGAACTGCTGCTGCATGTTAGGGGGTTGGATGCTGTTGGTTTGTTGGTGGATCGTGCTCGGTTGGTGGGAGATGATCATCGAGTTCGGCATCGGGAGATGAGCCGTGGCGAGATGCTGAAGGTTATTGCTGTTGTTTGTGTCGTGACTCGTGTATTCGACGGAACTCGAATCCATGCGGTATTCCGATTGGTGGAACTCGTCCGAGCGGTGCGCGTCTGGAGGCGCGGCGTGTGGCTCGCCCCGGTTCATACGACTGTACCGATGGCTGCTTCCATCAGTCACCGCCGTCTCGACCCCTGGCGCTGACTTCAGCGGCCCGCTCTGGACGGGGTACCTCACGATATTCAAGCCGGGCATCGCGATGTTACCCACGGGGAATGCCGGCTGGGACAAAGATCGTAGAATCTGCTGTTGCTCGGAGGAAAGATTCGTCAATTTCGGCTCGACGAACTCGGCGTTCGCATCTTTCGTACTCAAAGCCGGCCAGCTTTCTTTATTCGCGCAGAACGGCTTCTCCTCCATCTGCCGCTCGAGCTGAGAGTGCTGTAGGCTATCAGGAACTCTATTGCGATGCCGCGGAGCGATGTTACGGTAGTACTTCGCCCCCGTCATCGGCTTGCCCGTGTTTAGCGCGGCTGACTTTTCGATCTTCTCGATATCCTTCGTCGCGATCTGGATCAAACCGGGATTTTGGCACGACGTCTGGATTGGTTGGTCATCCGACGTCGAGGGTTTCTTAGGGCCTGGAGTCACGCCGCTCGTTTCGGGCGAGTTTTTACCGGCGACCGGAGTTTTAGCATTGAATAACGATGGTGCGGGATTGGCTGATCTGGAAGTCTTGCGACTGTCCGCGTCATTCATCAGCGTCCCCAGTAAATACGAGCTGTGGCTCCGATCTGGTGAACTTCCTTCACTTTCCGCCAAAGACGTGTCTGACTGTGAGAACACTCGATTAACTATAAAAGGCGGAGTGCTACAATGAATATCATGGGGGAAAGCTACACTAATATACACACGGATGGGGGCTACATAAATATACACACGAGAGGTACAAATACACATAGGGAAGGGACAAATATACACAAATATACTGGGGCTACGTTAATATATTGGGGCTGCACAAATATATAGTGAGACAAATATGCATGGAGACAGAGCGGGGACATACATCGGTTGGGCAGCTATACGAATATATACGGCACGGGGCACAATACGCAGGGTGCTACACAAATATACACAACGGTATACATATATACAGAGGGGTTATATAAATGAACTCAAAAAGGCTCGTACATACAGCAGTATTAGGATATAAAAGTCTATACATATGGTGGGGGAACTCCACAAATATACGCCTAATATATCAGCGTAATTTTCATTTCAAGTAGACCTACGTCTTTAGTGTTAATTCCATCGCATTCTTTGCACCATCCTTGATGTTGAGAGGCAAGCTCAAGACATTAACCCATCGCTGGTCTGACGATGATGATCAACAAGAAAAACCAAATTCAGCTCCGTTGGAACATCCGCAGTCTTAGTGAGTATCGAGCTGGCGTAGTGATTAGAGCGTTTGACTTTGGATCCAGGGGTCCCTGGTTCAAATCCCGCTTTAACCAGTATACTAACTGTGGCATTTTACGGGCTGAAAGCGCCTTAAACCCTATTGCCCATGGTGGTCTAGGTAGCTTTGCAGTATGGTTCTGTTAGGGCTTTTTCCCTCTGAACTTCATCATAACCACAATATTTACTTCCTTATGTGACTACTAATCAAAATAAAGTTATTAACCCTCATCACACTGGCAACTGTGCATCACATTACTGAAGCAATACAAGTCTGCGACAACACAGCGCTAAAGGTTAAATTACACTTCATGATAAATCTCGTTTTATCACTTTTATCACATGTTGCGGTTTTATAAGCAATAAGAAAATATCAACGAAAACATATCGCAAATGTTGAAACGCTCGGGTTGAAGTGACTACTTTTGCAACCAACTGTACTTACATCCGTATATAAGCACGTAATAAAAGGTCATACAAGGTCACTCACAGTCGAGGGTGTAGTCTCTGGGGAGGTCTGCTTATTCTGCATGATGGCCTGCAACATCACAGATGACAGTATAATACTAATACATTCACATCTTGTAAATAAAAGCTAAAGGTGCGTGGGTCTATGACTTATGGAATCTCGACCCCCATCCCACACCCTCACTCCCAGCAAGTGTGGAGGACTTTGTAAGGGTCCAAAAATGGCCTATTCAGCGAATATGTATATAATTAACCAATGAAACTAAATAGGTGTGAAAGATTAGGAGGCTATTATTATACTGAACAATCTATATTTTATGATAATCGTAAGGTATATCCTAAACATTTTCACAATTGAAAGCTACTTTTCAAGTTTCATTTTGGTAAACTTTCACCTATCATATGTTTGGCGCTAAAATTAAGTGGCGTGGCGACTGAGTGTGACCGATGGTTGTAAGAACTAGATATGACGAATGTGTTTGGGAATGGGTGTGGCTGATATACGTGGAGACTGTGTGTGTAGGGTAATTGTGTAGGGGTTATATGACGAGACATAGTATGGCAGAGTATTGCGACAAGTAATCAAAGGAAATATAGTGTGCGAATTAACCTAACTGTGAGATACTTTACATGAGTAAAAACTCAAGAATTCACAGTGATTGTCCGGCTCTCGCTTCAGTGCTCTGATTTAAGATATCTACAGAGTCAAAGCATTATAAAATCACATGGTACATTGTTATACTGGTCATTGGAAAGTGACTGGTATCTGCTGACATTGAGTGAGGTTGGTTGGTGTGATGAATGCGATAGTGACTTGTGTCTGCGGGCATTGAGTGAGGTTGGTTGGTGTGATGAATGTGATAGTGACTGGTGTCTGCGGGCATTGAGTAAGGTTGGTTGGTGTGATGAATGTGATAGTGACTGATGTCTGCGGGCATTGAGTGAGGTTGGTTGGTGTCGTGAATGTGATAGTGACTGATATCTGTGGACATTAAGTAGGGTTGGTTGGTGTGATGAATGTGATAGTGACGGATGTCTGCGGACATTAAGTGAGGTTGGTTGGTGTGATGGATGTGATAGTGACTGATGTCTGCGGACATTGAGTGAGGTTGGTTGGTGTGATGAATGTGATAGTGAGTGATGTCTGCGGACATTGAGTGAGGTTGGTTGGTGTGATCAATGTGATAGTGACTGGTGTGACTGAGTCTGACCATTGTATGGGAGGACTTGGTGGGGCTATTGGATATGGGGACGAAATGAAAAAATGAAATTCATCGGTGTGAAGTGTACATATCATCAAAGATAGACACTGAACCTTAGTAAATACCATCCACTGTTTGATAAATGATTACTAATGTCATTATAAACGAATGTTATCTATAATTATATACATGTACATTATTTAAAGCCATGTAAGTGTATTCAATAATCTAGAGACATGTGACTGTTACCCTGTTATCTCTGGCGCAATTAGGTTATTCTTATACAGGCAAACCATTTCTATGCGATAAGATTATTAAGAATTAGCACATTTTTATACAGCCTCTAAAACAAGTATGACGACTAGGATGTATTTTACTGTGTGTAGAATTCTTATCAGTGGTGATCGTTATCGTCTGGTTATGCGCGTTCATAGAATAGTTCTAACGTTTGTGTCATCTGGTTAGTTTAGCCTAGGGAGTCTATCCGCAATGTTTCCGTTAATAGGTACAATTTTTGTAGGTGCGGCTATTTTGTTTGCGTCGGCGATCGTTTGGTCAATCGTGAAAAACAAGAGGACCGTTTATTGCCGGCACCACCCGGACCTGGGGGGTCGGGTAGCTATAGTGACTGGAGCCAATACCGGTATCGGTAAAGAAACGGCTCGCGAGTTGGCCAAACGAGGAGCTCGCGTGATTCTCGCTTGCCGCAACGTGGAGAAAGGTACGTCCGCTGCAGACGACATTCGGGCGTCCGTCGACGGAGCCGATGTCATCGTGAAACGCGTCGATTTGTCATCGTTAAAGTCGGTGAAGGAATTTGCGGACGACGTTCGATCGACTGAGCGATGCGTCGATATGCTTATAAACAACGCCGGGGTAGTTGCTTCTGAGATACCTTACACGGAAGACGGACTCGAGATGACCTTCGCTTCGAACCACCTCGGACATTTCTTACTCACTCGTCTGCTGCTGGATTTGGTCGAGAAAAGCGAAATGAAGCGAATTGTGGTCGTTTCGTCCGTAGCATATAAAATGGGTCGGATAGAGTTTGATGAGGACGACGAATTAAAGCACAATAAATTTGCGATAAAACAGTACGGCGCTACGAAACTTATGAACTGTCTGTTCGTTCAAGAACTTAGCCGCCGTGTCAGATCAAAAGGGATCTCTGTATTTTCCTTGATGCCTGGAAAAGTAAGAACGGAATTTGGAAGAGGCATGAAAACTAGCGTAATCAACACGATTTTTTATTACATCGTCCAGTTATCCTTGTTTTTCGGGAAGACCCCGGTTGAAGGTTGTCAGACGACGGTGTATTGCGCAATAGCTCCGGACATCGAACATTTGAGCGGCAGCTATTTCGTCGAATGCGAACCCGAACCGTTACTTCCTATAGCACGCGACTTCGATCTCGCCAACAGACTGTGGCAGTACAGCGAACGAAAAGTCGAGCACTTTCTTCCGTCGACCGAATACTAACGCAACACGCATTTTCTTTGATGTCTAACAATTTCGAATTGCTGTTTACTGTTATAACTATCAATTAATTTCATTATAGCTTCTCAATTTAATTTTTTAATAATTTTAATAATAGACTCGTCATATTATTATAATCGAATGTAAAAAATGCTAGTGAAGTAAACCATGCGCAAGTTTTCTAATGTAGAAGCAAATCAACAAAAAAAAACTATGATTGGTGACACAGTGAGTTCTTAGAATTATTCTATTCCTAAGTCGAAGAAGAGAATCCAATTTGAAGAGAGTTAAGTAGTCATATATGTAGCATACACGCCGTATTAACATGCCTGAATTGACTCTAAAATGCATATCACGTTAGACTGTTTTCGTTAATTTATTATTGTGTCATATCATTTATCATGATTTATATATTAGTGTGCTCTAAGTTTACCGACGTCACCCATGTCCCAGTGTTATTGTCGGTGACTCTCGAAAAAATGATTCACGTTTTCCGATCACGCTAACTTAAATGAAAGTTTCCGAAGGCAATCGTCGTCTTTAACGCGATTATCCAGATAAATTACTACTAATAAAGTAAAAGAAATGCATTCCTGATGACGACATATGCATAAGTGGGGCTACCGAATAAATGAGTGTCGGATAACTGAGGACAGACTGTATACGGGTTAAGTTTACTGGGGTAATATTTGACGAATCGTTTGTTTTATCTAAGACTGTAAGTTTTTCATTTTCGCGAATTTCTACTGTACAATGTAAAAATAAAAAGGTGTAATAATAATAATGTTTACTGTATTTGATAACAGAAGATTCTTGACATCGGGGCATGATTGTTCACAGTTTGTGGGAATGGTTGAACACGCAGCCAAACTCCATCGTGCTCATGCAGTACTGTAGTTCACGGTACATCCTTGAGCCGTATCAAAAAAAAACCGATGCGGCGAATAAAATTCCTTCACCCGATGATTTGAAATGGACATCTTTTTTGTAGGCACAAGACAATCAGAGAAAACACCAAAGTGACATTTTGTCAATCTTTTAGCGTCCCAGTTTAACATGAAAGTTTCCTGTATCGATGATCAGGGTTTGAAGGTGTATCTGTGATGGTTAGGGTACGTGTCATGTGGTATATCTGTAACAATAGACTGGCAGTTACCCTTGTAAGATTGGCCCTTTAAAAGCTAGCTTGTGGTTAATAAGACCGACGCATTAGTCTCAGTTATAAGGGTGGGGGAAAGCAGTGCAGTGAGAACCACTAAGTTCAAACAGACAGCTGACCTCCGTCCATTCACACCACTGGTTCCAAACGCCTACAGACAGCCTCCATAGGTCGCACCGGCCGCTAAGTCTGTGATAGTTAATAATTATTTACAACATGGTGACGAGATAGCGGGGAAATAAGTGACATCGAGACGATGCAAAAGGCGTCAGAATCGCAGTCGTGCAATAAGGAACGAGGCCTCATACGACGACACTGCGAGGGCAACAGCCGAAACTGCCATTGGCAGACGGAGTTTGAGACTCCGCCGGTCGCCCGGAAAACACCACGGGTTATATAACGGTTAGACCGGGAAGCGATCCACGGCGGGCTGGACCGAACTCTAAGAGTGCGACGCTAATTGATAAGGGTGCGAGACACGCAACAATCGGCGACGCGATCCCCAAACGAGACTCACCTGCATCGCTACGTTCTGGCGGGCGTGTTTCTCCGGGCTGGGTGAATCTGAAAGCGCAAAATACACGCCGAGTCTTCATCGGTTCACACCCGTCGCAAATGTCGGCAATGACAAGCGCGGAACATCGCCATGGTAACGTGTGTCAGCGGTATTTATCTATCTTTCCGCGATAAATTTCGCCGGTAATGACTGATGGCGGATGCGACCATAGCGACAGTGATAATGTACCCGGAGTTACCCAACGATACAATCGGGAAAAACAATCGCTAGTGTCTGGGATTTGAAACCCCAGTCGACCGGTTTGTATTGCGGGACCCAGCAACATGGTCACCCTGTTGCAATTTAATATTTATGAAATGAAATATATTTGTTTAAAGTGTACTTATTGGCAGAGCTGTCAAACACACTTTACATGAAACAATAGCCTAATGGTCTAAGACTATAATGTAAATTATATAAAAACCTGAATTACATAAAATTAACACCGAACAGGATACAGGTAATACAGATCAATGTTAGATACAATTATGTACATTTACAGTAAGCATGAAATGGATAACAATGTTGAATAATGATGTAACATTTTTGGCATCTGCTAATTTCCTAGCCAAATTTGTTACTTAAAGATACAATTATGTACATTTACAGTGAGCATGACATTGATAACAATGTTGAATAATACAGTGTATATTAGAACAAATATTTAGTTTCGTCACAGTGGCCAGGGGCAACAAAGGCATACGAGCATCTTCACGTACACCTTCATTAGAATGCGTTGCCTTAACGGATCACAGCCCGTAACAAATCTCGTGTGGCGATCATGCTGATCGGTTGCTATATACAAATGTGTGCGTTACAGCGAATGCTGAATACGGGACAGACTTCTGTAGGTCGCCTACCTGCTGAGAAAGTGACCGTTGGGATGGGCGACGCGAATACACGGCGACCATTACGTTCGTCTTTGATTGAAAGCAAACTGCGGGATAACACGGGAGAAAAACCATGGAACTTGCGTCGTATACAGTGACACTGACACGTATACACACACACACACTCACACACACGCACACTGTCACACACACCTATGTGCACATGCTAACACACCCTCACATACACACACACTCACGCCAAAACTCATGCACATGCACACCCACTTAGGCATACACTCACTCACACACCCTCGCACTCGTTTTATATTTATATATATATAAATTATGAAAGACATGTCTTTGATTTGATCTCATAGCATAAATGCAGGCTTGAAAAATATGAATAATAAAATTCCTTAATGACTAATCTTTCGCTAATACTAGGCACAGAAGGGGTACTGCAACAGTTGGCTACACCTCACACCTGTTCTGAAAGGGTACTGCAATAGTTGGCTACCTGTTCTGAAAGGATACTGCAACAGTTGGCTACACTTCACACCTGTTCTGAAAGGGTACTGCAAAATATATATATATATATCTATTGCTTATTACTCTACTGTCGATCCTCTGGGAGGCTATACACTGAATATACGTTGTATATTTGAATATATTACAGCACTAAGTGGGAATATACTATTTAGTACTACAAGACGCCCTCTTTGTCACGGTAATGTTGGCCCTTGGTTCATAGGTCCAGACTTATGTTGACAAGAGCCTAGCATGATCACTAACCTGTGGATATCGGGAGCCAGCATATCACGTGCCAACACTAGCCAAAAGTACATGCTCTTTGTATTGTCGCACTTTGGTTATGCGCATTTCTGGTTATACGCACTTTGAATGGTAAAGCGCACTTTGATTGGCTATATGCACTTTAATAGTTACAGGCATTTTGAATGGTCGTACGTATTTTGAAAGGTTATACGCGCTTTGAATGGTTATACAGCCTTTGAATGTTATATACACTTTGAATGGTTATACAGCCTTTGAATGGTAATACGAACAAACTGTAATAGGCGTTTTGAATGCTTATACACTCTTTGAATGATATACACACTTTGAATGGTTATAATATACACTTTGATTCGTTATATGCATTTTGAATGGTTATAATATACTGTGATTGGTTACATAGATTTTGGATGGTTATACACACTTTGAATGGTTAAGTGTGAGCCACAAGCCATAGCTGACGAGGTGACGACATCGTGATCGCGTCTCTTGGCTCGCATCCACCCTCTCCCCCAGCCACCGACTGTAGCCCGTCAGTCTAAGATATCACATCGCGATATGCAGGAATTAAAGGAACATCTAGAGATAAGCGACAATTCATACAGCATTTAGACATAAACGACAAACATAAGAACATCTAAAGGTGAGACACATTCAAATAGCGAAGATAAGCAACAATTCATCGAGCATCTACAGATGAGAACAATTCATCAAGTATCTAGAGATAAGCAACAATACATAGAGCATCTAGACATAAACAAGTCATAGGGCTACAAAGAGTTTCTATAGATAAACGACAATACAAAGAACATCCAGAGATAGGCGACAATACAAAGAACCTCCAGAGATAGGTGACAATACAGAGAACATCCAGAGATAGGCGACAATACAAAGAACATCCAGAGATAAGCGACAATACTAAGAACATCCAGAGATAGGCGACAATACAAAGAACATCCAGAGATAGGTGACAATACAAAGAACATCCAGAGATAGGCAACAATACAAAGAACATCCAGAGATAGGCAACAATACAAAGAACATCCAGAGATAGGCGACAATACAAAGAACATCCAGAGATAGGCGAAAATACAAAGAACATCCAGAGATAAGCGACAATACAAAGTACATCCAGAGATAGGTGACAATACAAAGAACATCCAGAGATAGGCGACAATACAAACATCCAGAGATAGGCGACAATACAAAGAACATCCAGAGATAGGCGACAAGATAAAGAACATCCAGAGATCGGCGACAATACAAAGAACATCCAGAGATAGGCGACAATACAAAGTACATCCAGAGCTAGGCGACAATACAAAGAACATCCAGAGATAGGCGACAACATAAAGAACATCCAGAGATCGGCGACAAAACAAAGAACATCCAGAGATCGGCGACAATACAAAGAGCATCTAGAGATCAGACAATACAAAGAGCATCTAGAGATCAGCGACAATACAAAGAACATCCAGAGATAGGCGACAATACAAAAACATCCAGAGATAGGCGACAATACAAAGAACATCCAGAGATAGGCGACAATACAAAGAGCATCCAGACCAGAGATCGGCGACAATACAAAGAGCATCTAGAGATCAGCGACGATACAAAGAGCAGATAGGGATCAGCGACAATACAAAGAGTAGATAGGGATCAGCGACAATACAAAGAGCATCTAGAGATCAGCGACAATACAAAGAGCAGATAGGGATCAGCGATAATACAAAGAGCATCTAGAGATCAGCGACAATACAAAGAGCATCTAGAGATCAGACAATACAAAGAGCGTTCTAGAGATCAGCGACAATACAAAGAGCAGATAGAGATAAGCGACGATACAAAGAGCATCTAGAGATCAGCGACGATACAAAGAGCAGATAGGGATCAGCGACAATACAAAGAGCAGATAGGGATCAGCGACAATACAAAGAGCATCTAGAGATCAGCGACAATACAAAGAGCATCTAGAGATCAGCGACAATACAAAGAGCAGATAGAGATAAGTGATAACACAAATAATATCTAGAAATTAGCTACAATTAATTGGAGATGAGCATGAATCCATAGAGCATAAAGATTTGAGCAACAATTGCAATAACAGCTAGATTACATTACAGTGAGTGACACCAGTACAAAAGCATCACATTAACTTACGATTGAACTTTTTCTAAGGGTTGAAATCCTCTTAGCATGACATCCTCCAGAAACACGATTTCAGCATCTGATGAAAGAAATATCTTTGATTCGATCTCATAACATGAATGCAGGCTTGGAAAATATGAATAATAAAATATCTTAATGACTAATCTTTCGCTAATACCAGGCACAGAAGGGGTATCGCAACAATTGGCTACCCCTTACACCTGTTCTGAAAAGATACTGCATCAGTTGGCTACAACTCACACCTGTTCTGAAAAGATACTGCATCAGTTGGCTACAACTCACACTTGAAAAATCGACTGACCGGGAGTCTCGAACCCACAACACCTCTCTATGAGTCGAGTGTCCCCGCCACTCGATTAACTACTTCCCCAAAAAAAAGCTAAATCATAAATGAGAAACTAACAATCTTTATTAAGCATTAAGCTTATACTCTTTGACATACTAGTGATTAGGGCGCCTCTCAAACAAATGTATTATTATTATTATTTATTATTATAAGCTCAACTATGAATGCTTACTCGTTTTGGATGACTCTTCCCTGAGCCAGTCATCCCCCTTGCCTTGCACGCAGTTCAATAACTTGGCAAAGTGCGGCCACATCCTGAACGCGACAAAAAAAATCACATAAGCCACGCGCGAGGTTTGTTTAGATCGTTCGGATGTGTGTGTTTACGATTGTAAGTGCTAGTTTTAACCGGGCATGTACATACCAGGTTCACGGGTGAAATTAAGCCGATTTCTTCTATGAGCAGACCGGAGAGAGGCTGATTAATAAAATATGCTACACACAACCCTCGAGTTTGGTGAAACCACCGAGTTTAGTCATATAGGCGACCCTCACGCATTCATGGCATACAATGGGCTTGATCTGTGACAGTTGATGGGTATTTACAGTGAGATTAGATGAGAGAGCGTGGAGGTAAGCGCCATCGAGACCATGGAGAGAGTGTGGAGGTAAGTGCCATGAAGACCATCGAGAGATCGTGGAGGTAAGCGCTATGGAGACCATCGAGAGAGCGTGGAGGTAAGCGCCATGGAGACCATCGAGAGAGCGTGGAGGTAAGCACCATGGAGACCATCGAGAGAGCGTGGAGGTAAGTGCCATGGAGACCATCGAGACAGTGCCAAGGTAAACGCCATCAAAACCACTGAGAGAGCGTGGAGGTAAGCGCCATCGAGACCATGGAGAGAGTGAGGAGGTAAGGTGTTGTTCATTATTTAATGTAGTATAGCCTATATGATAGACTTAAATGTTAAAGGTTAAAGGCGTTAAAGGAAACAACAGACGTGGACGATTTGATGAGGGGGTGACTGAAGTAGTGCACGTTGAGCTGCAACCAATCGAGGATGATCTTGATCGTGGGTAGAGTCGAGAAATCTCTCGCTTTCGTCTCCGTTTTCGGCGTGTGAGCCAGAAGGATCTCGAGGACGCTGGCTGAAATACCGCGAAACAAGCCGAGTACCTGTACTGTACCTGTACTGAGTGACTAAAAAAAGTGTTGATTACGTAAACCACCTGGGGTCATCAAACCACCAGGTCAATCAAGCGGAACGCTAAGATCGATTTGGTAACCACGGACAACTGGGAAATGCTTGGTGAAATGCGGTAAACCGGTTAACTGCGGACAACCCGTTAACTGTAATTAAGTAAAAGGTAAAGGTTAAGTAGACCTTTTTGTAGACCATTTGTAGACCATGAGTATCAGCCAATTAAGGCTCTCTATAACAATGAAATGTTTTTGGCAGCTATTCAGCACATATACAATACCTCGTGTAACAGGTTGATTACGGTCGAGTTGGTAACTACAGTTGACCAGAACATATCGCTAACTCATAGGTAAATCCGACACTGGGTAACTACCCTCGCAGATGATTGGCCAATTCTAGCAACGACGGTGATGTTACTATTGACACTTACGACGGAAATATAAAAAAGCAAAATTTTAGCATCGAAAACAATTAACAGAGAAATAATTAATACAAATAAGCCAGAATGTCGAATTGAGAATTAACTGCCTTAGTCAATGTGATAGAGCGACTTACGGAAGTGAACATCAACGACTTCATGTAAACCTTATCGAATTTACTTTCTTAAGCAAAAGGGTCTTTCTAGATAGAGATTGATGGAATCGGTTTTTTCCATGATTTTTTTCTGATTGATGGAATCGGTTTTTCCCATAATTTTTTTCTGATTGAGGGAATCGGTTTTTTCCATGCTTTTTTCTGATCGACAGAATCGGTTTTTTCCAGAATTTTCTTTTTGATTTATTGAATCGGTTTTTTTCCATGATTTTTTCCTGATCGATTGAATCGGTTTTTTTCCATGATTTTTTTCTGATTGATTGAATCGGTTTTTTCCATGATTTTTTTTCTGATCGATTGAATCGGTTTTTTTCCATCAAAACGGAACGCATCAATCGAGATAGTAGAGCCTAAGATTCGGTAGGTAACATTACCAGGTTCGCACGGCACGCACCGATAAAAGCGAACAACAACTTCGAGTGTTGCTGTTCCTCGGGGTCGAGCTGTTCGCGGCCGACGGAGTCCGTGGCGACGCCGTGACGCACGTTGTGTAGGGTGAACAGCGTGATGGCCACCATCTGTAGCAGGGTGTTGCTCGTGAGCGTCGCGCTGTTGATGTGCGCGGGGAGACTGGCCAGGAGCCGATCACTCAACTGGCTCACCGTCTTTACGTCTGCGATGAAAAAAATTACGCATTTTTACGCTTGCGCGGATTGGCGAGTGACGTTTCGCGACTCTAGAAAAACGAGCTGGTGGGCAGTGGACTGTAATGTCAACCAACTGACCATTATTACACGTTATTACGCGCTAGTACACCGACACGATGTACGTTGTTTAGGCTAGTTCGACATTTCAGCGCGCACTTCATGAAATATCCAGACCTGCCGTTTACTTAAGATGAATTTCCATTACTGTACTTCTATTACTCTAAATTCATGTCACGGTTTTGGGGGTGGCGTAAATTCTCCTAAATCACCCAAATTCGCTATAGCTGTTGATTGATGGCGTTCATTAACATCGAAGTTAAATTCACATTAAATCACACTACAGAATAACAAAATTCAATACTTGTGAAATTAATATAAGATATGTACCGTAAATTAAATCATAATACGATACCATATATAAAAGTAATTTGAGCGTTAACCCATAGCACGCTGTTGTCACAGAGTGGTATTGCTATAGTAATGTAATATACAGATGTCAGTGTGGTAAGGGTTAAGGTCTGATATACAGCATCCAGAGTGAATTACATGACAATATTGAGAGTGACCCTATAAAACTAATTTTTACTGTACACGAGATATGAATTCCATTAGTATGTGAAATATGAAACTTGACACATTTCACGATTGTAAAAAATGAAATATGTACAGAAATATAGAAAATTGAAAAAGAAAAAATCTGCGAATTAATAGCTCAGTAGTGGTGTATAAATCATGAGTGGTGCAACTTTTATGTAGTAATGCCTTATTAACCCTCAGCGCTCTGTTGTCACTTAATTGTATGTCTATTGTAATGTTGTGTACAGATGTCAGTGTGGTACGGGTTAATACTGTCGATTCATTGGGTTTGTTGATAATTGAGCTAAATTGTTTATTCTTCGTGAAATTTATTAAAGAGTGATGAGAGCTTCAACCGATTTTCGTGTCGGTGTATATTCGATGAAGAAACCCCGACCCCAAAGTTTCTCTGGATCCCATTCAATATCGTTAGGTTGAAAGAATGAATGGCTGATAAAGTTTACTGAATGT
>WURV02199287.1:0-11766 GCA_011762755.2 Epimenia babai
TGAACTATAGAAATTATCCCCCGTCAACTTCGCAAAAGGCAGTAGAAAAAAGGAATGTTTTAAGTTTGGATTTAAAGATATTTAGTTCTGTGCATTGTCTAATGTGTGATGGAAGAGACTTAAAAAGAGTCATTTATCATTGAAGCAATTTCTCTAGCGATCATCCAGTGAACATTTGTAGATGGTTTATCTCGACATACACCCAGCTAGAAATGGATACACTGAATATTATCGAGTCATTGACAGCGTGTCTCTCTCTCACTCTGACAGGATGTCAAGATTCTGCCGTACCAAAATGGCAGCAAGTTCCCGTTTGCGTCGTCGCGCGTCTTCGACGCCACGTTGCTCTCGTCCCGACGACTTACCGCGGATGATGCGGTGAAAACGACGCTGGAAATAGATCTCGATGTAAAGGTAGGTAACTGTTGGAGGCGCTTAACTCTTATCTCCCTTCGTACCTAAGTTACACTTTCACACGTGCATTTTTCACCGAATAACTTATATTGTCTTCGATTATTTTATTGCAGATATTTACATATTGAAAAAGCTAAAAAAAGGATTACAGTTCAACATGGACGTGTATTCATGAAAGAGAGCCATATTCTGTTGATATTGCTATTATAATCACTTTCCATGTGTCACAATACAGCTGGTTGCAACTTGCAACTATAATGAACCTTCGCTCACGATAACAAATTCAACATTTTTGTTGTTTAAATTTTCAATTTTTTATTTGAAAATCTTTATCTCCATGTCCGCTCAGTGCAAATGTCTGACATTTTGCAGATATTGTTTGTGTAGGTCTCATTCAGATTACTCAGATTAAGTAATAGGTGATTTCAGCCAAGGTTCATACACGAATCTGTATTTTCTTGTTTCAGTATCTTAATGGGTATTTTCAAGTCTCTTTGGCCTCTTGTTTTTGATGTCAGGCACTCTCCTTGCTCTTTTCTCGTTCTAATCTCAAGATGGCCTCCTCGGCCTCTTGTTTTGTTTTTTGTCTTTTTCAGGTGAGCATATTGAGGCCTCTTGTTGTTTAAATTTTCTTCGTTGATCGCATGTTACATTGACTTCACCCGAGTATCCATTTTCGGTCGCATGAATGGTCTTGTCACAAATATTCTCACCAAATACGGGTCAAAGATAACAATCTAACAGGATGATGATGGGTGATTATAAAAATTTGTTGATTTTTGGTTGGCTGTTGAATCCTTTTGCAGTCACCCCTAAGTCTAACTGTGTATCTGATAAATTCTTGATTGGCGTTTCGTTGATGCATGGATTAAGGTCATCAGTGAGAGGCAATCAGAAATTCGTCATTCGTTTTTCATTTTATGCTTACGTAAATAATTCGCGCAAGCTGTAAAATATTTGTGCATGAACAATTTTACTTTCTTGCGCTTAATGGGTATTTCATTCACAAAGTAAATTTTTTACAGTACCAAATTACATACGACTTTAGTTAATTGCCATCTTGTATTGTCCCAATCCATTTCTTCTTCTGGACCCGCAAGTATCTCGCAAGATTTCATAAACCAACGAAATCTTTCAGACTTCTCCATTTTCATATATTCCGGGCGACGCGTTTTCCATAGTTTGTCAAAATGACGCCAGAGAAGTTGATGTCCTCTTAAAAAGGTATGTTTCTACGTAGCGTAACTTGATAAAATCATAACTATACATAAATTTATCGTTACTGTTTTTGTATAATCATTCCTTATAAATACTTTATCATTACTTATTACGCAGACTGGGTGTTATCGGGCTTGCTGACGTGCGGTATAACTTAACCGTTCTCCCCGACACCAAGAAAAAGAACCCAGTGGTTCCTGTTCACATTCCACCATCTGGTACCCTTCGACACTTGTTTACCACGTGTCTCGATATCCGTGAACCACCAAAAAAGGTCAGAGGTCAGCCATAACCATTTTAGGTTTATCGATGCTTCGAATGATCATTCACACAAACTACATTTATCTAATCGAACCCCCGTCCATCCATCCATTTGTCCATTCGTTCGTACGTCCATTCGTCCGTCCGTCCATCCATCCGTCCACTCATCCATTTAATGTTAATATTTTTGCTTAAAAATCTTTTCAGAAACTCTTTACTGTAAAGCTTCACCGTTTGGAAGATGTTCCTGGACTGATCTCATTCGGATTCATCAAAGGATTTATTGAAGGATTTATTGAAGGATTTATTGAAGGATTTATTGAAGGATTTATTGAAGGATTTATTGAAGGATTTGTCATCCGAACAAATTGCATTAAGTAAGGAAAATCTCCTTGTGCCATTAATTCTTTTGTTATTGTTAAATTAGATTTATGCTCGATATAGACAGTTCAGACGTCTCTCATTTAGTTTTTATGTTGAAAATGAAAGTTTTACATGAACTGTTCAATACATTATTATTAGGAATTCGATATTTCGTCACAGAAACGTGATCTTCTTCGTACCACATAACACTTAAGAGAGCTTTTAATTATCTATAATTATGGATTACCGAGAGTGTATGAAGCAGACGCGTTTCATTCACGCAGGCGACTGTGCGTCTGCTCGCTGAACACACCACCGATGCTACAGAACAACGGTGGCTGCTGGAACTGTGTAGTATGGAAGGGGCATCTGAATACGCCACATACATCCGTGAACCGGGTCTGTCGCTGCTGGACGTGCTCACTTCCTGCCCATCGTGCCTTCCTCCAATCGCGCGACTCATAGGTAACTCACTCTGTTGACCGTAAAAAAGTCCGACCTTTTGGGTGGGTCACGGATGTTCTTTGATGGCTGATGTCTGAATCTGTTACACTGTGAGCCCCCAGATAATCTATGCTACTGCATCGCACGGTGTTTCTATCTACTTTATCAGCTTGCACCCGTCTCATCTTTCTAAAATGGCGATAACATTAGATGTAACATAAATGCGTTTCATGCATGCATTTTGCATTTTTTTTCGAAATATAAAATCAGGGTTAGTTAAGTAATAACGCTCTCTAATGAGGAAGATTTACCTATGAGCTGTCCCATACCAGTCTGGATAGACAACTATTATAAACAAAACACTTGGGTGTAATCTCCCTTTCATTCTAATTGCTTATCCAGTTGAGGGTTGAAGGGTAGAGGCATGTAACGAAAAGCTCAATTAAGTAGCTAAATAACTCTATTTCTGGTTCAAGAGAGTTTTTTTGCTATATGAAAATCGCTGTAAAATTTTAAAGGAAATGGCAAGATTTTACAAGTGATTCGTTTACCCCCCCGAAATCAACGTCTCTAGGGATAGTGTGTATCTCTCTGCATGTACGATACATTCTTGCTTATATCTTACGTCTTGAATATTTTTCGTTGCTGCGTGATTAATTTTGAGTTTGTTACACTCCAGAGAGACTGTCAAGGCTCCAACCCCGGCCGTATTCAGCATCAAGGTGTGTCCACGCGTAGATGATGTGGGTGTAATAATGTAACAGATGGATGATGTGGGTGTAACAATGTAACAGATGGATGATGTGGGTGTAACAATGTAACAGATGGATGATGTGGGTGTAACAATGTAACAGATGGGTGACATTGTGGGTGTAACAATGTAACAGATGGGTGACATTGTGCGTGTAACAATGTAACAGATGGATGATGTGAGTATAACAATGCAACAGATGGATGATGTGGGTGTAAAAGGGACAAAACTAACGTAGCCCATGTGTGTATATTACATGTACTGTATATTTTAAAGGGTTGATGTAATGTTAATAATATCAGACGGACTTGCAAGAATTTTGAATTCTGAAGACTTTAAAATCTCGTGGAATTATTAGAAAGTTCTAGATTCGAACCATAGACCCTTCGTATGAAACATCGTCGCTCTAACCATATGACCAGTAGCATTGATTTGAGTTAATCTTCCATATGTATTTAACTTGGGAAATTCAGTTGTATTTGATATTTGACCCTATTGCAGCTGCCCCCTGACCACGCCCGGCCACCTGCAGTTCGCGTTCAACGTCGTGGACATCCCGCAGGGTCAAGGTCGTCTGTACAGACGACGCGGTGTGTGCAGCGGGTGGCTAGCGAAATTGGCAGACGCGCAGAAAAACGGGCGGCATGTCCAGGTGTGTGCAGACGAACTGAAAAATCCCATCTATTCCTCGGCTGTTTCATGTTGAAATGTTGAAGATAGGCTTCACGATTGGGTGGAAATTGTATAAATTCATGAAAGTTTTGGCACTCTGTTATCACAGAATCACCTCGCTATAGTAATGTGATGCCGTGATGTCAGTGTGATAAGGGTTAAAGCCTTGGGTCAGCTAGAGAAATGACTGTTCATGAGGCATTCAGATGGAAGGCTGTACTGAGAAACCGTCCCGCTCTGTTCTATTTGATGACCATGGCATTATTAATTGGCCTATGTATGTTACATGCGGCCCACTGGCCCTGTAACCACCCCAGGTTCCTTCAAAATCGACTTCTAACGCATTATTATAATTATTATTATTTAACGAGGATGTTTTTAAAGGCGTACCCTACAAAATATTCACAAAAACTCGACTAATGATCAACTGTCAACGAAGAAGAGGCGAGATTAATCAGAGAAAATCACGGTAGAAAATGTCAGTCACACTTAAAATATGACCTCTTTATTTATACCAACGAGAAATTTCTTCATGTCCGACTACATGACAGATATTTCTGTATATCGCAAACTTAAAAATCTCGCACGTTTCCTGGAGTTAAAGGTACGGAAAAAATCTGTTTCGTGCAGATTCACAACTTCCAGCCCAGCACTCCACTGCATTAAATATGTGTCCAGTATCAGTATTCACATTTGGGAAAGGAATGTCAGATATTTGGATGGAAAAAATAGCGGAATATTGATAGTTTTCTATTTTTTGGATTCATAATTGATATTAGATAATAAAATAAATGCCTAAAACGATAAAAAATATATCACTAAAATCCAAAAACATTTAACAATCCCTAGTAGAATTCACATTACTTTCGCCATCTGACGTACAATGCTGTGTTACAGGTCCCCATTTTCGCGCGCACAAAGACATTTTTTCATCTACCCGAAGACAGCGAGATTCCCTTATTGCTGATTGGTCCAGGGACGGGCGTCGCTCCGTTTATCGGATTTCTGCGGCATCGTCAGTACCTCGCGGAAACCGAACGGCGCCGGGTCGGGGAAGCTTGGCTGTTTTTCGGGTGTCGACACGAAACCAGGGACTACATCTATCGGTAACCAAAGTCTTAACTAAAATAGTAAACAGACGTAAACAGCGGTTTATCTACGCGGGTTAGTGAAATGGTCAACCCCTAGCAGCATCTCTGCTAACTGCTCACTTAAAGTGAAGAGATATTAATGTGATTCAGTAATTAAATACTTGTGCGGTGGAGGAAATGACATTGTTAACATCAGGCGCCTGGAGAATATTGGTTGGGGGTTACCCGAGTAGGAATTTCACTATGACCATATTAGGTAAAAATTTGCCTCGATATGCCTAGCTCAAAAATTTCCAAACTCCCGTACCTCTGGCACCAACCGAATATCTCCTTTCGAGCCTTTCTTGTTCGTAAGAATTGTTTTACCTTACGTACGGTAAGTAGACGATTATGGTCGCCAACAGAGACGAACTGAATTCGTTCGTCGCTAGCGGAGCCTTGTCACGATTGTGCGTTTCGTATTCGCGAGACGACCAATCGAACGACGCGCCTCGTTACGTCCAAGATAACCTCCGTCTGCACGGCGCCGACGTCGTTCGCTTGATCGAGGGCAACGCCCGGACATACGTCTGCGGGGAGGCGCGGAACATGGCGCGCGGCGTTTGTGATACGGTCATCGATGTATTCATGCGCCTTAAAGGTGAGTTCGTCGATAGGTCACGGTCGAAAAGTACGACTTAATGAATGTGGACAAAACCTATTATAAAAAAGTAGGCTTAAAATTTTAGATTTTTGAGCAGCATTCGGGTATGGTGAAGGTTGTGTCGGCTTCCTGCTAAAAAAAAGCGAAATAAAATGAAATTAATTTGTATAAAAGTGCACTTATTAGTCTCACTGTCAAACACGCTTTCCACGAGTAACAACTCCGAAACGCCGCAGCCTGTCTGTAATCTAATTCAGGCACAACTATTCAGAATTAACCGGTCGAATCTAAAAATCTACAAACGTTACGATCCATCCTTGTGTTACGAAATTTTCTCCCGTTGTGTCGCCGTGTCTTCAGGGATCACTATTACGACGTGAATAAATTCTATCTATAGACACATCTATTTATAGACACATCTATTTATAGACACATCTATTTATAGACACATCTATTTATAGACACATCTACATCCGAGCGAGCCCGCTGAGCTGCCCGGCTGTTGACAGGAAACGATCGTTTGTGCCACTTGTAGCATGCTGCCGGGAGTCGCATTACGTTACTCCATTTGTTATTTGATATTTGTTGATGTCACTATTTCTAGTCATATGCACTTTTATTACGTGTTATTTTTCGGAGTGCTTTTTTGGCTTCTTCATGTATTTGTTTATAGTCTTTGTTTTTGATTTTGGCTTCTTCGTGTATTTGTTTAGTCTTTGTTTTTGATTTTAGCTTCTTCATGTATTTGTTTACAGTCTTTGTTTTTTATTTTGGCTTCTTCGTGTGTTTCCAATCTTTGTTTTTGATTTTGGCTTCTTTGTGTATTTGTTTACAGTCTTTGTTTTTGATTTTGGCTTCTTCATGTATAGGTTTACAGTCTTTGTTATTGATTTTTGATTCTTTATGTATTTGTTTACAGTGTTTGTTTTTGATTTTGGCTTCTTCATGTATTTGTTTACAGACTTTGTTTATGATTTTGGCTTCTTCATGTATTTGTTTACAGACTTTGTTTTTGATTTTGGCTCATTCGTGTATTTTTTTAGTCTTTGTTTTTGATTTTGGCTCATTCGTGTATTTTTTTAGTCTTTGTTTTTGATTTTGGCTTCTTCAAGTATTTGTTTTTTATTTTGGTTTTGCTATGTAGTTGTTTACAGTCTTTGTTTTTGATTTTGGCTTCTTCATGTATTTGTTTACAGTCTTTGTTTTTGATTTTGGCTTCTTCGTGTCTTTGTTTAGTCTTTGTTTTTGATTTCGGGTTCTTCGTGTATTTTTTGTCTTCGTTTTTGATTTTGGCTTCTTCATGTATTTGTTTGCAGTCTTTGTTTTTGATTTTGGCTTCGTGTATTTGTTTGCAGTCTTTGTTTTTGATTTTGGCTTCTTCGTGTATTTGTTTGCAGTCTTTGTTGTTGATTTTGGCTTCTTCGTGTATTTGTTTACAGTCTTTGTTTTTGATTTTGGCTTCTTTGTGTATTTGTTTAGTCTTTGTTTTTGATTTCGGGTTCTTCATGTATTTGTTTACAGTCTTTGTTATTGATTTTGGATTCTTTATGTATTTGTTTACAGTGTTTGTTTTTGATTTTGGCTTCTTCATGTATTTGTTTACAGACTTTGTTTTGGATTTTGGCTTCTTCATGTATTTGTTTTTGATTTTGGATTCTTTATGTATTTGTTTACAGTCTTTGTTTATGATTTTGGTTTCTTCATGTATTTGTTTACAGACTTTGTTTTTGATTTTGGCTCCTTCATGTATTTTTTTAGTCTTTGTTTTTGATTTTGGCTTCTTCAAGTATTTGTTTTTGATTTTGGATTCGCTATGTAGTTGTTTACAGTCTTTGTTTTTGATTTTGGCTTCTTCATGTATTTGTTTACAGACTTTGTTTTTGATTTTGGCTTCTTCATGTATTTGTTTACAGTCTTTGTTTTTGATTTCGGCTTCTCCATGTTTTTTTACACTCTTTGTTTTTGATTTCGGCTTCTTCGTGTATTTGTTTTTGATTTTGGCTTCTTCATGTATTTGTTTACAGTCTTTGTTGTTGATTTTGGCTTCTTCGTGTATTTTTTTAGTCTTTGTTTTTCATTTTGGCTCCTTCTTGTATTTGTTTAGTCTTTGTTTTTGATCTCGGCTTCTTCGTGTATTTGTTTTTGATTACGGCTTCTTCGTGTATTGGTTTGTGATTTTGGCTTCTTCATGTATTTGTTTACAGTCTTTGTTTTTGATTTCGGCTCCTTCGTGTATTAGTTTACAGTCCCTGTTTTTGATTTTGTCGGCCGGGATCTCGCAGGTTTATCGAGGGAGGAGACTGAAGCCATGATTCAGACGCTCAGACACGAACGCAAGTACCTCGAGGATGTCTGGTGATCCAGCGTTCTCGTCCTGCATCCGTGACGCCATCGTTCGAGGCACCCATGACGCCATCGTTCGAGGCATCCGTGATGGAGTCCACTACTGGTCAAGCTTCAGAGTACCCAGGATAGTTTACTGTTGGTCAAGCCATACCTGACGGAGTCTGCCATTGGACGAGGCACCTGTGATGATGGAGTCTCTTACTGGCGGCTGTTTGTTTAAATTACGCACAGTTATGTTTATTCTATCTTTGAAGAAGATCTCGGAACAACAAAGATTTGAAGTTTTGTGCGTTATTACACGATGTATGCAAGTTTTTTTACATGGACTTAAAAGAGTATAACAATGTTTAGAGGTAGCATCTGTCAACTACTGATCCCGCAATATGGCCTCTCATACTTATCACATCTTATCACATTTAGCACACATTCGGGAAACATCACATTTCACAGACGTGTTTGGTTATGTTGGACCCTTCTGGATTAATAAGAATCTAGAAAAATCACATAACTGAAGGAGGCAAGAAAAGCCGAGTGTATATTATATAGATATAGGTTTTATTATGATTTTATTAACTAGTACGTATAAAATTGCCAATAACAATTGTATTATATCACACTCGCTACAAACTAAAGCCTTGTAACAAATTTTGTTAGTTAAAGAGATTATATATTTGTTAGTTAACGAATTTCATGACTACACCAGGCATGGGAAAAGTTGAGTCATGGGTTACAGTGAAGGCAAATAACAAAAAATTGTGCGTCATACACGTTTAAATAACAGCGAAATGCACCTCCAGAAATTGTAGACGCTGGGGTGGAGCTTCAACAGTAGTATTTATTGATTGTTCAGTGAACTACGTATCTAATCTATACACTGACTTTCAGCGTCAGTTATTATTCTAAGTTGATTGTTTTAACGTTGTAAACGTAACGATGTCAAACATTCACCGTATTTGGATTATCGCGGTTGCGAGGCGCGTTGCTGAAAGAGGCGCGTTGCTGAAAGAGGCGCGGTATTTTGCTGCGCCTACCCGAGTTTCGCCAGGCCTGATGTAGTCGTTGCAATACGAGCGAATCAGTTAACCCTCCACCCAACGAAGCTAGAGATATCAACACTAGATACACAATTTGTCCAATAAAGCAAATCTAGCGGGACACGGGTTAAACGACTTCGAGTATCATCGGATCTAGACACCAAAACACCCGATCGACTGTTACTGAGGAGTAGATGTCGTAAGTACAGATGTTTTTTAATAACTCACAATAATTTATTTTGGCGATTCCATTAAAGTCCATTCAACAAATATTTTACAATGGCACATGAAAATCCTAAAAATATGGGGAAAAACAGAATTTAACTTGTAATTAAATGCAACTATTTTATAGTAAATGCACACTGTTTGGCCTAGATTTTTTTTAAACCGTAAAATATACAATTCCTTATTCTGTATAATGGGGACGGTAATTATATTAAGTATTAGGTAATTGGTTAGTACAGAGAGAAAGCCAAAAGGACACTATACTACGTACCGTGTCTCACCAGAACGGTACAGAACAGTACAGAACAGTAGCGGCAATGTCTAACAATCACAAATTGCGTAGATAAAATGATATATTATTTTGGTTTTTTAGTTAATTTACATTCGGAGATCGGATGAATAGAATATTTGCATACAAGTCAGCGTGAAAAATAACGCTTATCACACCGTAGACAAATAAAAATAACGCGGGATTCTCGTATGCAGGTGTGCTATTGCCGATAGACCCACCACACTTGTATTAATATATTATGTCAATATATAATTTAATCGAGAAGCGGTTGCCTTCACCCAGCTGACTGCAACTCGTATCTCTACTCAAGACCGTCCGATTTCTTTCTTAGGCTTTGCTTGAGATCATTATTACATATTTTGGCAACAAATATTTGGAATAATCCACCCTCTCGTCATGATTTTTCATTCCTAAAACGTCAGTTTCTGATTATAAAACGAGGCGGTCCGCCACGAAAAAATGATATATAAAAAACCGTAAACTCGCTGTTATTTTTGAATAAATTCCATGACATCGGACCATTCCTGACGTTTATTTCCACCCGTGATGCCCTCCCTGGGCTGTTTCTGAAAGATCACTCATACCTTGTGTCCATACCTTGTGTCCCATTTTAGAAAGTACGTATAATGTAGTAAGTAGCCTTTGCTCAAACCACATCTGCTACCAACTGGGTTGGTGATAGGCAAATTCTTCAATAATAGATAAATACACAACTTCATTTATGGCAATGCCGAACTTAAGTTTAGATAATAAGTATACGTTTTAACCAATAAAATACAAGAAAAATCATGTTCGATATCAATATGTACAGACAATTACCCCTGTGTGTATACTGTGTTGGCCTAAATGTGCTCTTGAAATATTAGCATAAATATTATATTAGCAAAATATATAAACACTGCGCCATCAAACTGTTACACTTGATTTTTGTTTAGTTTGCATTTGGGACCTGACATAATATACCATAGTCGTCATTCTGGTTCCTGTACACCAGTGTACGGATAGTAATTATGCAGTACACCAGTGTATTGAGAGTAATTATGCGGTACACCAGTGTACTGAGAGTAATTATGCAGTACACCAGTGTACTGAGAGTAATTATGCGGTACACCAGTGTACGGATAGTAATTATGCAGTACACCAGTGTACTGATAGTAATTATGTGGTACACGAGTGTATAGATAGTAAAGATGCGGTACACCAGTGTACTGATAGTAATTATGCGGTACACTAGTGTACTGATAGTAATTATGCGGTACACCAGTGTACTGATAGTAATTATGCAGTACACCAGTGTATTGATAGTAATAATGCGGTACACCAGTGTACCATTTGTGATTGATACATGTACACCATCAATACGATTATAAAGTTACGATCAACATGCAATTGATGTATGACGGCAAGACATTCGAAAAGAAAATGGACAAAGGTCAACATTTCATATTAATATATACATTATCATATATAAAAATATACCCATGAGAATCTTATTGATACAATGATGGTTGACTCACAAGACACGCAGTTACTTCCGCAATTTCTCAGATCAAACCGATAACTGGAACTAATCGTAGCTAACATATTTCACGTGACATGATCAATTCTAATCGTTCTCTATCCTCGCTCGGTACGTGGTACGTGGTATCGACTACCATTTGGGCATGGGCATAGGATAGCTCAGCTGGTAGAGCACCGGCCTTTGGAATGAGATGGCCGAGTGTTCGCATCCCGAGCGGCTCTAATTGTGTTTTACGTTTATCCCAGTTGCTCTGGTCGACTTACCGGAATATAAGTACCGTTGAAGTTTATCTGTGGCGACATGAATTACTAAACATCGGGACAGTAAATTTGTGAAGGGGCTTGCTGGTACCTGTTACAGACCTGTCTCCCACAACGACGTGTTGTAAACTGTTATTTGGCAAGCTGCGCAGGCGGCTTTAAAGAACTATATAAATGTCACAGTTTTTTCTTTACCATGGAAAATACAGCCAACTTCAATGGGGTTAACG
>WURV02199298.1:0-11766 GCA_011762755.2 Epimenia babai
GCCTTCGCATAATCGCCGGTGACCTGCAAATCCAGAAAAACCTGCAATTGAAGCGCCTCGAGTGTTGCCGGATGCTCGGCACCTAAACGCATCATGCCAAGGGAGGTGGCAAGGCGGAGTTGGTATTGAGCTTTGTCTTGATCATAGAGGGTCAAGTAACCGCGCGTTGCCAGGTTGCGGATTTGGATTTGCGCTCCGGGAGAGCGTGTATGTAAATAAGGTTCTGCCATTTCAAGCGCTTTAAGAATCGGTGCATTGGGTCCCAAGGCATGGGGATCCGTCTTGTTTAATACCTGACCAAGATATCCCGCAACGTCTTCATAGCTTTTCGTTAGAGTCTTCTCCTTTTCAAGGGCTAGATCTAACTTTTTGGCGAGTACTCGTGATCGTGCGAGCGAGAAATGGGTATTGACCAGATTGATGAGAATGAAGGCGATCCCTAAGGCGATGGGGATGATGGAAATGCGATGACGTCGAGCGAAAACCCGGAAGTGGTACCAGACGGAAGGCGCGTGAGCTAAAACGGGTTTGTCATCGAGGAAGCGCCCAATATCGGCAGCGAGCTCCGCAACCGATTGATACCGCTTGGCTGGATCTTTGGCGAGAGCTTTGAAAATGATCCAGCTAAGCCCTTGGTTCGACATACGAATCAGGGAGGAGGGGGTGGTGCTTCGGTTGGCGGCGATTTCAGCGATACTTGCATGGTCTCCCATCAACCGTTTTTTCAGAGGTATGGGCGGGTAGATTGCAATTATGTCTCTTATTGAATTCGGGTCTTTTTCAGCTTGGGTAAAATCATAGGGTGAAGCACCGCAGAGTAGTTCATAAAGCATGACTCCTAAAGCGTAAACATCACTCCTCCTATCCACGGACTTCGACAGTGTGGCCTGTTCCGGGCTCACGTATTGACGCGTCCCGAGAAACATGTGACTGCTGGTTATCCGAAGTGATGGGTTGGATCCAGGGTCCATGATTTTGGCGATGCCAAAATCGATAATTTTAGGCGTGACTTGGTCATTTTGCTGATGAACGAGAATATTCGAGGGTTTCAAATCGCGATGGATGATGCCGTTGACATGCGCATGGGAAACACCTTTACAGGTTTTGATGAAGAGCTTTAGGCGATTAGTAATATTCAAGTGTTCTTGATCGCAGAAGGCTGTCAAAGGCTGGCCGGGAATGAATTCCATAGCAAAAAAGGGGCATCCATCTGACGTCGTGTCGGCTTCGAAGAGTGTGGCGATATAGGGATGTTGGGAGAGCAGCGATAAACTTTGGGCCTCGGTTTGAAACCGATAGCGCATGGTTTCAGAAAGCGAGTGTTTGAGGATTTTGATGGCGACGGTTCGCCGGACCGGCAATTTTTGAATGGCTTTGTAAACAACCCCCATGCCTCCTTCCCCGAGCATTTCCTGCAATTGGAATCGTTGGGATTTGCTTTCCTTGAAGTTCCAGGGCTTTGGATGGAGATCATGGTAGGTTCCAGGTGGAGATGCAACCCAGGCTTTGGGTGCTTTTTCCTGCTCAAAGGAAATGCTTATTGGTTCTTGAGAATCCTGATGAAGGTTTTTTATTAGCCGGTCCCGATGGGAGGGCTCCAAAAAACCGTCATCCATGTGAAGTGCTTTGTCGAGAAGATTTTCCACCAGATTTCGCAGAGCATCATCTCCCGAGCAATGCCTTTCTAGAAAAGGAGTCCATACTTCAGGTGGAAGATTGCTGGCCTCATGAAAAAGCTGGTTTGCCTTTCTCCAAAGTTCCTGATTCATGGGTTCCCTTCCAATGTGCCACATAATGGGATAACCAAGCTTTGGCGACTTTCATTTCGCGTTTGATAGTAGCTGAGCTGACAGAGAGTGCCTGAGCAGCCTCTTCAATTGACAAGCCTCCAAAAAAGCGGATCTCAACTACCAGCGCTTTTCGGGGATCGAATTCGGCTAAATCTTTCAAACCGTTGTCAAGTGCCGTTAATTCCCAAGCTGAATAAGTCATGACGTTCTCATCCTCCAGGGAAAGTACCTTTTGCCCTCCACCACGCTTCAATTGACGTTTGCGCCGGGCATGGGTTGTGAGAATGTTGCGGATGATGATGCCGCAGAGAGCAAAAAATTGGGCTCTGTTCTGCAATCGCGAATTTTTAAAAGATGCAAATTTCAAATAGGCTTCATTGACGAGGGCTGTTGTCGTGAGTGTGAGATCTTGTTGCTCACCCCAAATTTTCCTTTGCGCAATGCGATAAATGGTTGAATAAGCCTCTTCTACCAGGCTATTGAGAGCGGCCATATTTCCTTGTCCCCAAGATTTCAGGAGGAGCGTAATGGTCGCGGAACTACTACCCATATCCATGGTTGATCCTGATGACTGTTTAAAAAAATAAAATGTCAAAGTTCGTGGAATTATATCTTAGCAAAATAAAGAATGAACGATGTGAATTTATATTTTTCGTATTTAAGTTTTTATCAGAAAAATTAGTAAAGACATTAATTCCCAATGGATTACCTGTTAGCTTAGAAGTAATACCCAGATCATAATATGAGCAATCAAGATCAACGCTGTCTGCCAAAATAAGAGCTTTTACAAGGATCAGATGAGTCAAAAGATTCTTGCTTTTCGCAATAGGATGAAAGGCAAGAGTGGCATTATTGAAAGTTTGCAACCACATAGAAGTAATTAGGATAGGAGTTGTGTTGCTTTAAATCTGAAGTTAAGGGTGAATTTTGATGGAAAAGGAAGAGAATAGCTAACGCGATTCTCAGCAAAAAAGAGCTAAGTCCCACTTAGAAAGGAGAAATGTGCAACGGTCAATATCCTTTTTAGATAACTAGGATGTGTGTAATTTGAATAAAGTTTCTACAGAATCTGACAAATTCCGAATAGATCCCTTTTCGGGAGATCCTGGGGTCAGGAGCCGTTTGCAGGAAGTCTAATTAAGTCCATGAATCCGGTTTAGAGGAACTTTGTCAATCGGACCGTGGCAGAACTACAACTAAAACGAACAAATTTAAAAAAAATAACTAGACCGAAATAGATAGAATTTCCAGATGCGTTGACTTTATTTCAGGTGAGATCAAGCCGTCTATCACCATATTGATCGCTGGTTATAGTTTGATACTCACTCTAACCTGAAATTGTCCAAGTCTGAAAATCAAGTATCAATTTTAAAGAACCATCACCATTTGAAAGACCAGTAGAGAGATTGGCAGATTTGCTGACGACACTCCAAAAAGGTTAATTTTGCCATCTCCATTAAAATCACCTGTAAATGCCTTAGAGGTACTCCACCACCAACCCTTAAATCAACGGACCAATCTACTTATTAAGTCCGGCAATGTCATGCGGTGGGTAGGAAAAGCCTGTTTTTGATTAAAAAGGTCCTGAAAAAGACTCACTGGAACAGGTCTTTTAGATCTTCACTAGTGTAGGGAGAGTCGCTAATAGAGGGTTAAGCGCTGCCAGGATAATGCGGTAAACTTGGTTTAAAAAGATGTGATTGATAGCTCTAAAAAAAGATAAGGAAAAAGCTAAATATTTCTAAATAAGACGCTTATCAACTTAATTGGCCGATCGGTCAATTAAGTTGAGCATTTTTGGGAAAGATGCCGTATACTCCTACTGACCGATCGGCCAATTAACTGGCCCGAGGGTCAGCCGCCTTTGGGAGATGTCCATGAATCCGCAGAAAAGAGATGCTGAAGCGACACGCACGGCCATTCTCGATGCAGCCGAACAGCTTTTCATCGAAAAAGGTTTTGCCGCGGTGGCACTCAGTCACATTGCGAAAGCGGCCAACGTGACCAAAAGTCTGATTCATCATCATTTCGGATCGAAGGACAACCTCTGGAAAGAGGTCAGAGTCCGCTATTACTTGGACTACACCAAAACCCAAGAGAGCATGTTCCATTCCGAACCACCCACCTTGGCGTTTTTGGTCAAAAGCATGATTGGCTATTTTCGCTACCTTCAATCCAAGCCAAATTTCGCTCGCATGAAAGGCATTATGCTTCTCAATGACCAGAATGAATGCGAAGAAATTTTCCTGCCCCTTGTGGATATGGGCACCGATGCGCTGCGCAAAGGTCAGGAAAAGGGCGAGATTCGCAGTGATATTTCTCCCGATCACATCCTGATCAGCATTTTGTCTATGATTGAAAACTGGTTCCTTTGCAAAAATTACGTGCGCCGCACTCATTATCGACACCTCAGCGATGAGGATTATGATCAACAGGCTCAAGACGAAGCCTATCTCGAATCCATGCTGCGCATCTACTTGTTGGGCATTGTCCCTTCAGATTTCAAACCCGATTTCTCCTTGGAAGAGTTTACCCAACCATCATGAGTTCGAAGCCGGTTTACCGATAGGTGTGTCGACCTCGCACTCAGCAGCATATTTTTTTCACTTCTAGTTGACTGGTCGGCCAGTCTGCAAAAAATGGAGGTTCCCCATGAAGACTCAACGTTTGTTAGCTGTCGGTACCGCGCTGGTGCTCGGTGTCAGTGCCTTTTTCCTTCTTATCGGCAGTGAACCCGCTGCTGAGAAATCACCGGTTTTTCACAAGAAACGCGTCGAAATTGCTGCTGTCCGCTTTCAAGATTTGCAACGTCGTCTTCACTTTTCGGGGACCTTGCGTGCCGCCGATCGGGCAGACCTGACCTTCACATTGCCAGGCAGAATGCTCCAGCGGTCAGTTCAATTGGGAGATCGTTTGAGCAAAGGGCAGGTCATTGCACGGCTGGACACGAAACCGTTGCACCATTCGCGCGATGCTGCGGTAGCGACTCTGGCAGAGATTAAAGCTCGCCAACAACAGGCAACCCGTGACCTGGCTCGGGTAAAGGCTTTGGAAGCAGTTAAAGCCGCGACTCAAGAAGAATTGGAGCAGGTCCGCGCTGGATTGGAAGTGACGGAAGCGGGCCTTGCGGCTGCAAAAACGGCTTTGCAAGAAGCTGAGCGACAATTGCAGGAAGCGGTGATCCGAGCGCCATATGACGCAACGGTTACCGAGGTTTATTTGGAAGCAGGTGAGTTTGCTTCGCCAGGAATGCCAGTGGTGCAGCTTGCCGGTAATGGTGCTCTCGAACTGGAGGTCGAAGTTCCCGAAAAGGTTTTGACCCAATGCAAAGCCGGCCAAGTAGTTGAGGTGACGCTGCCTTTTTCGGGGAATCGCCGCTTGAAGGGAACGGTTCGCGCATTGACGCCTTCCTCCGGATCACCGGGACGGCTGTTTCCGGTTGTTGTGACGCTGGCTCCGGTGCCGGATCTCTATCCCGGGATGACTGCCAGGTTGGCCCTGACCTTACCCCAACCCAACAGCATGTTAGTGCCTGTATCGGCGGTCTTGAATCCGGGTGGCAGTCAGCCCGTGATCTTTAAAGTGAAGGACGATCGTGTCGAACAGGTGGCAGTGACGCTTGGCGAATTGATCGGGGAGTGGGTGGCGGTTGAGGGCGCGCTTGAAGCCAGTGATAGCGTTGCAGTCTCCGGGTTTTACGGATTGCTCTCCGGTGACGAAGTAGAGGTGCTGCAATGATTTTTAAAAATGCCTTAACCCGAGGCCGCATGACGATTACCTCAGCCGTCTTGATGGCCCTGGCCGGAATGATGGCCTGGCAAACCATGCCACGTCAGGAAGACCCCAGCATGCCGGACTACTGGGGCAATGTGGTAGCGGTCTTTCCTGGCGCTGACGCAGAAACGGTTGAGCGTTTAATGCTGGACCCCATTGAAGAATATCTCGCGGAAGTTGACGCCATCGGCATCGTGGTGGCAACCGCACGCAACGAGCAAGTACTGGTTGATATCGAAATGGATTTTGGTACGACTAACCTGAAGGAGGCTTGGAACGAGGTGGAAGATGCCCTTGAGGACGCTTATGCCGAATTCCCAGAAGGTGCTTGGGAACCGGAGTTGAATTACGACCTCAACGATCAAGAATCCATCGTCGTTTCTTTGGAAGGAAGTGCAGATCCACTCAAGCTCGAATCGGCCGCTGAGACGCTCAAAAAAGAATTATTGGGACTGAATGAAGTCGCGAAAGTCAAATTGGTCGGTGAACCTGACAAGCAGATTTTGATTGCCTTTGACGATGAAGCTGCCAAGCGGCTGGGTATCGATGTGGCCATGGCTGCTGCTCAACTTCAGGGGCGCAACCAAAACATTCCCGGCGGTACCATTAAGCTCGTGGGACGCTCCGTCAACCTTCGACCTGGTGCAGATTTCCAATCCATCCAAGACATTCGCGAAACACCTATCGTGCTTCCTTCCGGCGCGGCCGTGCCGCTTTCAGAAATGGCAGATGTTCGCTACGGACCCCGCGAACCGGCAACCTCATTCATGCGCCACAACGGTGCTCGAGCCGTTGGCATCGGCATCGTTTCCAAAGAAGAAGTCCATCTGATTCAATTTGGCAATGCCGTGCGAGAACGCATTGCAGAAATCGCCCCGCAGTTAGCACCCATTCAAGTCAAAGAATTGGTGTATCAGCCGGATCGCGTAAACACCCGTCTCAATGATTTGGGTAAATCCCTGTTGACGGGCATTCTTATCGTTGCAGCAGTCCTGCTGTTGTTCATGGGGCCTCGACTGGGATTTGTCGTGGCTTCCGTATTGCCCTTGGTCGCCTTAACGGCGTTAGCGGTCTACGCCATCAGCGGCGGTCGACTTCAGCAGATGTCCATCTCCGCCTTGGTGATTGCCTTGGGCATGTTGGTGGACAATGCGATTGTGATGGCTGAAAGCATCCAGTGGCGGGTGGACCGCGGGATGAAACCCTTTCAAGCTGCTTTGCAAGCGGTTCGCGAATTGGCCTTGCCCTTGGGATCAGCGACCGCGACGACGCTCGCTGCCTTCATTCCCATGCTTCTTTCCGAAGGACCAACCGCTGATTTCACTCGAGATCTGCCAATCGTGATTTCCTTAACCCTGGTCATTAGCTACTTATATGCTGTTTTTATTACGCCAAAACTCTCCCAATGGCTCTTGCGACCCCGCAAGCAATCAAAATCAGGGTCACTGGGAACCAAGCTCGGTCAGGTAGCCACTCGCTACCGTTGGCTCGTCCTCGGCGGCGCGACCGTCATGGTGATTCTCTCAGTACTGGCAGCGGGCAGGATGAGCATGCGTTTCTTCCCCTCCGCAGATCGCAACCAGCTTGTGGTGGAACTGCAATTGCCGGAAGGTTCTCACATTGAAACAACGAATCAGGCGTCCCGACAATTGGAGCGCGCACTTATGCATCAGCCTGGCGTTGTGTCAGTCGCGGCATTCGTCGGTCGTAGCGCGCCACATTTTTATTACAACCTCAGCCAAATCCCCTGGAGTCCTCATTTTGCACAAATCGTGATCAAGACAGAGCGAGTTGATCAGATCCAGGGCCTGGTAGCTTTCACTCGTGAATTCGGTAACCGTGAGATGCCTGCTTATCAATTGGTCCCTCGCAAATTGGAACAAGGCCCACCGGTAGAAAACCCGGTGGAAGTGAGATTCTACAGTCAAGATCTCGACAAACTCCACCAAGCTGCCAATCAGGTTCTCGCTGTTTTGCGGGATATTCCGGGAACGGCGAATGTTCGCCATAGCCTTAGTCTGGGAGCACCCAGCTTGAAATTCCGAATTGATGATGCGGCCGCGGCAAGACAATCGCTCAATCGTGCGGATGTGGCCTCCACCTTGTTCGGTCGCACGCGCGGTATGTCCGTGGGTCAATATCGCGGCGGTGAAGATCCGATTCCGGTTTTGTTACGATCCTCCGCGGGTGAAAACCTTGCTGCCGAACAATTGGAAACGATGGATATCGCTGCGCCAGGGGGTAAGCCTGTGCCGTTGGCCCAGGTGGCTCATATGAATGTGGAGATTCGCCCGGCAGCGATAGGTCACCGCAACCAACGTCGTGTCGCGGTGGTTTCCTCCCTTCTCGAAGATGAAGGTGCCTTTAGCGAGGTGATGGCTGCGTTGAGCACCCGGATGGAAACGCTTGAATTACCGCCAGGTATCCAATTCGAGTACGGTGGCTTGGGTGAAGGATCGGAGGAAGCAAACAGTGCCCTGGCGACGACGTTGCCCTTTGGCGTTATGGTCCTCTTTGGCATTCTGCTACTTCAATTCAACAGCTTCCGCAAGGTCGGGATCATTTTGGTGACCGTCCCACTCGCGGCGACCGGTGTGTTCCCTGGCTTACTCTTGGCCAACAAACCTTTTGGCTTCATGTCTCTTCTGGGGGTAATCAGTCTCGTTGGTATTGTGGTCAACAACGCCATCGTACTTCTCGACGTCATCGAGACCCAACGCAAGGCAGGCGAGACGATCGAAAAAGCGGTCGTAGAAGCCGTGCAGCGGCGGACGCGCCCCATTTTGCTCACCACGGCGACCACCGTTATGGGCTTATTGCCCCTGGCTTTCAGCAGTTCCAACCTGTGGCCGCCCATGGCTTGGGCGATCATTTCCGGTCTGCTTGCATCCACCGTCCTTACCTTGCTGGTGGTGCCCGCGCTTTACCTGATCCTGTTTCGCGAGAAAAAGCCAAAATCACCGGTCACCAAAACCGCCCTGGCCATGATCTTTCTCCTGGCGTTGCCAACGGCTTTGGCAGATGATCCCCCGGCAGTGGCGATGACGCTGGACCAAGTACTTCAGGCTGCAGCCCAGCGCGATGCTGCTCGTGGTGCGCGAGATGCCGCGAACGCAGCCCAGGCGGCAGCAGAGGTAGAACGGCGCGCCGCTTATTTCCCAACCGTTGGCATTCAAGGTAACCAGACCTGGCGCAATGAGACTTCTTCCATCGAGACACCGGTCGGTGCATTTCAATTGGGAGAAACCAGTAGTCGCGTGATAGATGCTCAAGTGGTTCAGCCTTTGTTCTCGCCAGCAGAAATGCGCTACGGTGTACCGGCTGCAAAGCAAGAGGCAACAGCCGCTCGTGCGCGGACCGAGCGTACATTAAGGGAACTGCGAATTACTGCTGCAGAAGCGTATTTCAACATCCTTCAACTGGATGCGGGTCTTGCTTCGACAGATCGTTTCATTGAGGCGTTGGAAGCACGCCTGGTGCAGCTTCGTGCGAGTGCGGCATTGGGCAGAACCCTGGAAACAGATCTGCTTAAGGTGCAATTGGACCGTGATGCGGCGCTGCAGGAGCGAAAAGAGTTAGCAGCCCAAGCGTGGGTCGCTCGCTATCGCTTGGGACGGGCTGTCGGAATGGATGGTGCCGTGGAACCGAGCTATGCCGAGCCGATATTCGAAACGGTTGCTGCCATGGATCAGCTGGTCACAAGAGCCATTGCCAATCGGGAAGATCTTGCCGCTCTGAAATGGGATTTGAAGTCGGCTCAACTAAGACGCAAAGCCATTAAAATGGAAAGATTGCCCCGTTTGGAGGCGGCGGTTACCTACTCTCATGCGAACGGAGATCCTTTTCGTGACGGTGACTTTCTGCAAGGTGCGCTGCAGTTCAGTTGGGTGCCCTTTGCGGGCGGTACGCGCCGCGCAAGGAAAGCGGTGGCCCGTTATCGCGAGCAGGGAATCAGCGCGCAGATGGAAGAGCTGCGACGCGGCGTGATCTTGGACATACGACAAGCCTTGGCGAATCTCGAGATTGCCGAAGGTGCCGTTGCAGTAGCCGAAACCGGCGTGAAGTTGGCAACGGAAACCTTGCGTGTGGAGCGGGCCAGATTCGAAAGCGGCCGCGTGACAACCAACGACTTGCTAGATGCTGAGGCGAGGTTGCGTCAACAATCCGCCAATCTGGCGGTGGCTCGCCTCGACGTCCACCGTGCCCATATCCGCTTGAGCTTTACGTTGGGTGAGCTGTAATTGAAGGGGTGCATGCGGTCAAAGATCAAGAATCACAGGTGCATCAAGGCTCAAGGCCGGCATTTATCCCTTTTTCTAATGAAATTTGCTCAAGCGCCTGCAAAACATCACTTGGATCCAATGAAAAACACGAGAGATCGTGTCCTCTATTGCTCTGAATCGGTTAATCCATAGGATTACAACCCTTATGATTTACTTGCCAACATGGCCTCAATTTCTTCATCTGTGCAGGAGTTACTCTTTTTTCCCTTCTGTTAATGGGGCTGGCAACGCTTGCAGCTTTACTTCTCTCTCCTCAACGAGACCTAGCCCCCCTCGCGAATAATTTCGGGAGCATGATAAAAACGATCAGATATTACTTGTTTTTGGATGGATTGTTCAAAATGACGACCAACAGCGTAGTTCATGATTTTTTGAAAGATTCAAACCTGTCGAGATTCTGCTTCGCAAAAAACTCCCAATCACCAAAATGACCGGAAAAACCGGTCAAACCCGTCGCCCCTGTTGATTATACAGCCGCAGTACGATCATGCGTCCTGGGCCAGGAAAATGGCTTTTTATTTGAAAAACGTCCCAAAAATGGCCGAACTCGCCTGGACTCAAGGACGAAAGTAGCGGCTGATGCCGACGCCGAAAACGATGATGCCGCCGAGCATAATTTTGAACAACAATTTGTTGTAGTTTCTGGGCGTGGAGAAAAGCGGCTCGAGCATCCCTCGTAAGGGAAACATGGCCAAGACGAGCAAGGCCAAAATCAGGGCGCCACCCACAATGCCCCAACGGCCTTTTTTTCGGTTGAGTTCTTTGCCCATTTCTTCGAATTCGGCTAATTCAATAGGCGTTGGCATGATGACGTCTTGAGGCTTGGTTCTTTGAGGAGCAGGGTTTTTCATAAGTAGTCACCGCTATAGAAATTATGTTGAGGGATACGCTAAGCCTAGCCCCAGCCCGTCAAAATGGGTTCTTTTTAGCCTGATTGCGGAAAAGTCGGGATTAATACCTGGCGGAAACACCTTTCGGCATGCGGGTTGCAAACCTGCCCTATGATAAAATAAGGGTTCATTTCTCATACATGCAAGCTATGAATCGAGCTCCTGGAGGTGAGCGGGTTTTGACGGTTTATGAATTCTCAGATTTCCGATTTGCATCGGACTCGCTTGAGTTGACGAAAGCGGGAATCCCTCTGAAAATCCGCCCCAAAAGTGCTGAAATTCTCCGTTACCTCTTGCGGCATCAGGATCAACCCGTCACTAAGCAGACCCTTCTGGATACTTTTTGGCCGGGTGAACATGTATCGGAAAACGCCTTGTTTCAAGTCATCCGCGAAATTCGCAGGACTTTATCAAGCGATGACGATCAAACCACCTATATTCTTACCTTTCCCAAAAAAGGCTACCAGTGGGTTTATGGAGGGACCCGGGGCCAAGAAGATCTCCCGATGCCTTACATTCAGCCGCCATCTCTTGAGCCAGCTTCACCACCGGAAATCAGATATGGTGATTCTCTGCGCAAGACGCGCTGGCTCAAAGCCGCCTTGTGGATGGTAGGTCTCGTTGCATTGAGCTTCGGGATTTACCATTTATTGCCAGGGAGAAGATCTTCCCTGTTTGACGGCGAAGGTTCGAATACGCGGGTTGCAGTCTTCAATTTCAAAAATTTGTCGGATCAACCGGCCTGGGATTGGTTTTCCACGGCTGTGGCCGAGGGGCTTCGAGCAGATATTAATGGGCTTGCCCGCTTTCATGCCCTCTCCGGGGAGGGCACGCTCCAACTTCAGGGCGATTTGGCATTGCCCTCCGGCGTACCATTTTCAGAAGATCAACTTGAGCGCGTTGGCAATTACAGTCCCGGTCGTTATGTGATAACCGGATCCTTTTTGTTGTTACGCAATGAGATTCGTATTCACTGGTATCTGAAAGATGCCCGAGAAGAGGTTTGGCAATCCGGTACTTGCTTGGGCA
>WURV02199309.1:0-11765 GCA_011762755.2 Epimenia babai
TGAATTTACAGACCGTGTAGTTACGATGACAATAAAGGTTTTGTAGAGACAGATCAGATCTGCGACTAAAAATTGCACGGTTGAGCAGTTAGACAATCCCGCCACAGTGTCTCTTTGATTACCCAATACTGGGCCCATACAGTCACCGATGCTACTAGCGATCTATCTACTGTAGAATCATGTTTACCCTTATCTCACAAAATACGCAAAAAGTCTAATTTGAAATAACATAGGTATGGGTGATTAGTGTTATTTTTCTGATTTATCTTGATTCGGCCTATTTTGTTTATTATAGCCTATATGCCTACCTAAGTGCATTTTATAATTCTTTCCTTTTATCTGATTATCTTAAAGCAATATAAATGTGAATAATGGTTTTTTTTATAGTTTTTTTTGGTATTTTTTTAGTGTGTCTAAATTTTTTGTTCTATACTTATTCAGTCAACTTTGTATGGTGTGTCTGGTGGCACTGGAACGCTGTAGGCGCACTTTAAACCACTTCATTCATTAATTCCTTCGAAAAGAATATCAGAAAAATTTAATCTGAACTATCTGAGAACTAAAACATGGCGTTAACAGTAAATTAACATATTCGGTTTGCTAGCATGAATATACTCGATTTAAAGATTTGTGAATGCCGCCCATCGAAGGGGGTTGGTTCCTTGATACACGCCGTTAATGATACGCCGCAAGAAACGCGAACGATGTATTGTTGGCAAGCCTTGATGCTACGAAATTTTAACGGTATCAAACATGAGGTGAATGGCCAGCCAATAGTTACGATCGAGCTGTATGTAAGGGTGACGTATATTAACCAATTATATGCGAAGTCCGTCCCGCTACAATCCTGCCGTTGGGGGAAGATGCGTCAATGAAGATAGAAGACATGAATGAAGTGGGCAAAATTAGCACGGATACCTGCGATTTCTCTGGTTATTATGGAGAATCGAACGGGTCTTAGAAATAGACCATACGAAGAGGTGCCAGTTTGTGCCATGGAGTTGAGGAAACAAATTTTCTTCAGTGACTAAAACAGTGGCTTTTGTAGGTCAAACGCCAGAGTATTTCCTTCGCAGGAAAGGCAGGAGGCGAAACAGACAGCCCAGCAGTACCAATATTTTAACCCGCATCCCTAACCAAAAACAAGCCTATTGTCTTACAAATAATTCAGAGTGGTGTTAACGACTAGTGTTTACGCCACATGTGCCAGCCATGAAGAATTCTTTATGCTTAACTCGATGAAGATAACATGTGATAATTCAATATATCAGTTATTTCCATATCACAAGGGGTACGTCTAGAATTTATCAATAGTGAACTATGAGAACTATGCCAAATTTATACACCTGTGATACGAGGTGACAGAAAAAAAACGAACGACGAAACAAATGTTTGGCAGTGTTTTTCTTAACCCTTAACACTCTGTTGTCACAGAATTGTATTGCAAAAGTAATGTAATGTACACATGTCTGGGAAGTAAGGGTTAATCTCAAGCAATTGAATAATTGCACGAGGTAGGATAGAAATACAATTTTTAGACGTATGAACATTATAGATAAACAAGCTTTTCTGAACAGTCTACTTCATCGGGTATCGTTGAAACATGTTCAGCTTGCGCAGATTTACTTGTGTAGAGTGAAAAGTACAGATATTATCAGCTACTAAGAACTCGTGGGCAGGGATGGAGTTGGATACGTGCTTAAGTGACTGGGGAGAAAGTTTATAGTTATTGATCGTAAGGATAAGTGAGTGGTTCCGGTGTGGCAACTAGGTGATAAAAGGATAATGCAGCGCACTGTTAAGTAGTAATAGGGACCTAGGTACACGTATGTACGTGATACAGCAATACAATCAAGTATTGTGTGTATGGATATACATATATTATACTTAGGTACAAAAGTACATACTTAGTTACCGACATATATACATTTCATCGATACAGACATACGAACATAAATACATAAATGCAATAATTCATACCCGTGTATGTTATATTGGTACAGTATTGTATATACAAAGATGCACCGGTTTATGTCGAGAAATATTAGACTCGCAGTAATTTATAATTCCGCGATGCTATCAAATCGAGGTCATTTGAGTAGGATGTGCACTATGTTTCGTTTATAGGATTGAACATATTTGTACAGCATTTGCGCAATAATTGCAGGGTATTAAATATTTTTTTAATTACGTAATAGATAATTAATTAATGACACTTGTAATGAGGCTGGCTGATCTGTGACAAAAAAAATGCAAATCGGCTCAGTTAACGAACAGTAAACTGAAATTAGTCTGAAATCTAAGAATCATGAGGTTTTCCGTATTATTGATATAAAGTCCATTATATCACTAGACCATCTAAGTACAATTCAACCAAATATAAACTACTCAAACTTGTTAAGGATCATCCATATAATATAAGATTATAGTCTAAAATACAGGTGTAAAAATTATTATGAATACAATTGTAGTTGATTTGCTGGAGAGCTTGGGTCTTGTTGACGAGTGAAGAGTACATGTTTCACATGTTGACCACTCAAGGCTATAGTAAGCCAAGCCCATACACGGGTACCAACGTTTTGCTGCACATAAGCCCAGTTAGTAAATTCGACTTGGACTGTTCACACTGAATTTCTAACATTGAAAGTAGTGTTTTAGTGGTTGTTAGGTATACCTTTACCGGAATGCCTCCAAGACAAAATCATCGCCATTAGATATCAGAATATCTTAATAGAGAGATTGGCATGATCGAGGCTGGTATGTCCCAGCAACATGGGGTTCAGGAGTTGGGTGTGTCACAAAGTGTCGTCTCCCGTACTTGGAATCGCTATCAGACTACTGGTACAGCCAACAGTCGACATGGTACAGGACTTCACAGAGTTACAACCTGATGTAGGACCGATACATCACCCTCTCCGCTGTTAGACACCGCATGTCCACAGCTACAACCTTGCAGAGAAACCTGAGAGATGCATTAAGAATAGGCTCCAGGAATCAGGATTTAGGGCTCGCCAACCAGCTACACGCGTCGCACTCACTCCACAGGACAGATAACATCGATGGATGTCCAGACTTTGTTATGATGGATGATAATGCCAGTCTTCATCCTGCCTTCATCGTGAAGAGATCACCTTAGGGGTGAAGGAATTAACAGAATACACTGGCCGGCTCGCTCACTTGATCTCAATCCCATTGAGCATGCATGGCACATGATGCACGCTGCAACAGCTCAGGGATGCCCTATTTTACCCATGGACCAATATCCCACAACAGAACCTGAGTCACCTAATTGAAAGCAGGCGCTGCACAAGGTCAAGCCGTTATTGACAGTAGAGGTCACACACGCTACTAATCGATGTTTTGTGAAAGAAAAACGCGTTGCTTTGTTTTCTGAAATTTTTAGTATGTTTTATTTTTCTGACGTGTGGAAAAACAACATTCGGCTTAATTTTTTTAATTTCCAAATTTGAGTCTGAATCGATACACGTACTGATGAAAGAGTTGGTACCACACCTTTATTATAGGAAATTATCACGAATTAAGAGATTTTTAATATATATAGATATATATGGGTGATCCTTAAGAATTTCTGGGTAGTATATTTCATTTCATTGTGCATAATTATCCACGTTCACACCCCAACCCCTCTATCCAGGGAGGAGCTGATGGGTGTGGCAACCCTGATATTTTGATAACAATGATCGACATTAACAGATAAAGGGGAATGCACTGTAACTATATTTAAATGCACTGTAACTGTATTTGATGCACTGTAACCATTCTAATGCACTGTAACTATATTTGAATGCACTGTAACTGTATTTGAATGCACTGTAACTGTATTCGAATGCACTGTAACTGTATTCGAATGCACTGTAACTGTATTTGAATGCACTGTAACTATATTCGAATGCACTGTAACTATATTCGAATGTACTGTAACTGTATTTGAATGCACTGTAACTGTGTTCGAATGCACTGTAACTGTATTTGAATGCACCGTAACTGTATTCAAATGCGTTTTAACTGTATCTGTATGTACCACAACTGCATTTGAATGCACTGCAACTATATTGGAATGC
Source organism: Epimenia babai (assembly GCA_011762755.2). Taxonomy (NCBI): domain Eukaryota; kingdom Metazoa; phylum Mollusca; class Solenogastres; order Cavibelonia; family Epimeniidae; genus Epimenia; species Epimenia babai. The sequence continues at coordinate 4,083 of WURV02199309.1, forward strand.
ACTGTAATTGTATTTGGATACAACGTAACAACAGTAGACTCCCATTCTCCCGCAATCATCAAGTTTACGGCGGTCAGCTGCCAGGTGGGACATCGTAGTTTGGCAGATGACGTGAATAAGTACGGAGGGAATCGGGACTTTATTTAATGGCGAGAGGCGGGGTTGGTGAGAGAACGAGGGATGGTTAATCGGGGTTTACTGTATATTTGAATTCGATGTTGCTATGAATCTGCCCTCAAAAATATTCTTGTTTGATCCGATGATTAGAAGCTCATCGATGAAGCCCTGCACGAGCCGATGGCCTACGGGGTGAACTACTACGAGACCCCCGAGGAGGAAGCGGCTAACCGCCCTCACGGCTACCTAAAGGAGACGATTCAGCTGCCGCAGCATCCCGCGGTGCCGGCGTACAGTTACGAACGCATCGAAGTGCCCCAGTTTGATGAATGCGCGTCGTCCATCATCGTGCACGATTTCATCTACGTACGTAAATAATAGACGTTTCGTAATTCATTGTCTTTAGCTAATGTTTTATATCTATTTAGACTATTACAGCATGGTTTATTCCTTTATGTTGCTTATTTTTCCGCGATATATAGTGTACCGGTTGAGAGGAAACTATTTGTGTAGTTGAATCGAGGATTTTATTTTGGCATTGTCGATATTCATCTCATCAGCGGGATATATCATCCATTTCATTATATATCATCCATTTTATTATATATCATCCATTTTATTATATATCATCCATTTTATTATATATCATCCATTTTATTATATATAATCCATTTTATTATATATCATCCATTTTATTATAAAGTATATCATCTTTTTGTTACATATATCATCCGTTGTATTATGTATCATCCATTTGTTATATGATATATTATCCGTTTTATTACATATATCATCCGTTTTATCATAAATATCATCCATTTTATTATATATCATCCATTTTATTATAAAATCTTATATTTGGTTACATATATCATCCGTTGTATTGTGTATCATCCATTTTTTTACATATATCATCCGTTTTATTTTGTATCATCCATTTGTTATATAATATATCATCAGTTTTATTATGTATCATCCATTTGTTATATAATATATCATCTATTTAATTATATATCATCCATTCTATTATATATATCATCAGTTTTATTATACAATATATCATCCATTTTGTTATATCATCCATTTTATTATCCAATCAACGTTAGTCAAATATGCGCGATAATGGCAGAACTTCACGGTGATTGTGGACAAGGACAGCACGCGATGTTTCGTGATGAAGCTCAACAGGACGTTAGTCGTGCCGCCGTATGATGTCATCGACCTCGTTCGAAAACTATGGGTGAGTTCATCAGAGTGCTGTATCGACCCATAGTGCCGTATCGACCCATAGACACCCTGTTCATGTATGTATGGATAGATATATATAGCTGGAGAGAAGTGCGCAGAAAAAAAAACCTATACCTCTGATGTGTTCCATTAGAGGTATAGGTTTTTTGCTGTGCATTTCTCTCGAGCTATTCGAAGAACTGCATTGTCTACCCCAATTACCGTAGATATATATATATATATATAGACACAATATATATATATACTAGTTAAATCACCTGCGCTTTGCTGCGGCTCTTATAAAAATATTTTAGGGATGGAATAGGGCAATGTTGTGCATGCGACTGACATTTACTTATAAAATAGCACCGAAACCTCGCCTTTTCCCCTTTCCCAATGAAGTGCTCATAGTAACAATCAGTAGCAGCAGTCTAGCGCGTGTAGATCATCCACGGTTTCAAATTTTTTCCATTTCTCCTGGCATTGGCACTTTTTTGGCATAATTGTGATCATGAGCCGCGATACGTTCACTTCCCTTAATTTCGAATGCGACTATTGGTTTTATAGTGAAACGTAAAAGCGCGAAAAACATGAATTACGTCATCAATTTGCGTTTAGCAGTTGACAACAATGAAAGGACGGCAAAAAATAGATTAGTGTATATTATAAAAATGCATATAATAGTTTTTCAAATTTTATAGTTTGTACTAATGAAGAAGTTTTGTTGTCTGTGAAATCCCTCACCTCATGTAGTTTCAGAAAATAGATGGTTATGGGAGTCTATATTCAGGGAACCTAGAAGGAGTTAGATAACAAAGACACCTAGCCAGGCAATCACAAACAGGATTAGAACTCTATTAGAAGCGTGTGTAAATATCGGCGTTAGTCAGGAGGGTAACACCTTTTTTCCATTACTTTCGAACTATATTGAGTGCTACTTTGCACTAACGCCTTTGATACAATTGCAGAGTGCTACTTGCATCGATGGAAATGCACAGGAAAAAAAACCATGCTTCTTGTGGGACCTGAACCCCACAACCTACAGATAATCAGTCTGAGGCACAGTTCTCTACGGCATTTTTCGCGTTATTTATAGAATCACAATGGCCACCCACCATTAATGTCATGTGTTAGTTAGCTATTCGAAACACCACTAACTTATTTTCATTCAAATCGCTTTTTAAAAACATATCTTTTTAATATGTGCTATGTATAGACCCAATCTATTATATTAGTTTTTCCGATAGATGTATTCTATTTAATATCCTTACTCTTTTGTGATGTAAGTCCGACTATTTTTCATCTCACTATAATTTTTTAATTTTATAATGATTTTTACATTGTAAAGTGTGTCTGAAAGCATATACATGCTTCAAGAAGCACTATAAACACTATTATTATTTATTGTTTTGTGGGCCATACTTGGTCCTTTACAAATCCAGCCGCCGTTGCTAACAGATTAGATTCATTATGGTGGGGAAGTAGCGCAGTGTGAATCATGGAGTCTGGGCAGACGGTTGACCATTGTCCATTCACGCCGTTGGTTCTGAACGCGATAGTTTCTGCATTTGTACATTGAGATAAGATGGACAGGAGGAGCGCCATGGACCGCCATCCAGAGAGCATTCGAAACACAGCCACTCCGCAGGCGATGGAGTCAATAAATCCCTGCTCTGCGTACCTTGATTAATTGAACCCATCGTTGTGTGCCCCTCCCCTAGACCGGTCACTACACGCCGAAGGTGCGCACCCTGCGGGAGAAGTACGTCGTGTCGCCCCATCCGGTGCGCGACGTGTCCGTGTTCGGGAAGTTTGTGGCGGCCGAGTGTCACAGTTACACGACCTTCAGACTCATCAAGTACCGCTCATGTGAGTCTAGTGGGGCGTTTATATACGGGGAGAGACAATGAAATGAAATGGAATTTTATTCATTTATAGTGCGCTTTTAACACATGGCTATCGAAGACACTTTATTAATTTATGGTTGCTATGATTAACTACAAACACAAAGAATACGGTTCAAAATCGAACTCGGTATTCCAACAAACGTGGTAAGGAGAAAAGTGCATATAGGTGTAATATGGTCGTTTGTTAAGGCTCTCTACAAGGCGTGTGAAGACGTAAGATAAATGTTCATTGACCCTTTTGTGTCCTCCATTTTTCTGTGTCTTTTCGGGAATATCACCAAGGCTCGGTGTTTTGTGCTCAAAGACTACGTTTTAGGTGGAATTTATTCAACAATGTACCAATGATCATTTGTAATCCACTTATGTGGATGTGTACTGTATTCTAAAGGTAGAAAATGGGTAAAATAGGACATTTACCAACCACAAGCGTCGGTCAATGAAGGATCTCGGATATCGGGAACGTTACTGCAGCTATTCAGCGTGTATACAATAGCTCCGGCACGCGTATATCACCATTATGATTATTTCAAGCGTCTACACATTTGAGAGGCAGCTGTACTCCAGCAATCGCAGATAAATGACTTGCTGAGGATCATCGCAGATAGCTGAAACGCGGACAGTTTCGAACACTCAACCTTTCAGTTATAAATTTAACGCTCTCGATAATCAAATAGCCGCTTCGCGTTATTACCATAGAAATTGCCCGGACTTTTCACACCTGTACAGGTGTCAGTAGTCTTTTCGGTACATTTGCGAGGGTAAGTAAGCTTTATACCCGCGATGCAACATATACAACGGGCTATACCGCACTACGTTAGGGGGAGACGATCCGTTCGTTACAGTTCTGAAGAAGATGATGCGACGCCTACACGACCATTATTACGGCTACTACGCGTTCCGCGACAACGTCATCAAAATCGAGGTGCGTTCCTAACGCACTCGACGCTGCACCCGATGCACCTAGAAACGTGCCCCCTCGCGGAATCGGGTACACGCAGACTCTTTGTTTTCACGCGGCTCGTTCGATGTTTTCTCAAAACGCGACCGTATTTACACGTTGCCAACCCTTGTAGATGTGTATTTTCGACTAACTATGTACGACACACTGTTTATCCGTTTATACCTACCCGTATATCGTGTACGTTTGCCCGTAGATATGATAAATGTATTTTCTTTCCTTGTAATTATCTTGTTTTAATTATTTACGACTTTATGTACTAACGCAGATTCTTTATTACGCTGTATATATGTATTTTACGCAAGATTTATTTAAAAGTTTTCTAATTGAATCTTGAAATTTTTGAGGATTAAGTGTTGTTTTGATGTCGGAAATACAAAAAGGGGCCTTTTTCTTGATAAATTACCCGCCCTTGTGGAAAGTAGCGTCGCGCGCTGGTTTTTTTTTACCGAATTCTGGATATATGACTGTCGAACCGAAATGGGTATATATTTCCTTTATTTTTATTGTGATTGCGAGAATTTGCGAGATTCCGAAGAGTCGGCGATTGGTTAAATGGGTCGTAATTTAGGTTAGAAGTATCGCTCTACAACTGATGCCTTTTTGAATGGGAATTTTTTAAGTTTTCGATCTACGAATCTGTAACAAATGTGTGTATATATAATAGAGTCTATGTAAAACCGGCTAAAAACGCTAGAGTTGTGGTGAGTTTTATTCGAATCGACCCACATTTACCCGCCTCTTGTTATCGTATATATATATAGAGTTATTTGACTGTAAATTACTGCGCTTGAAACAACGCAGACTAGATTTAATCACCAGGTACTGTACATTTACTGATATCCAGCAGAGGTTAACGTTTTGGATCCGCAAAATTAAACAAATAAATCTATTCTACATCGTGATAAAGATGCAGCCAAATTCAAGCAAATTTCAGGGTTGAACAAACTAAACGTATTTTTACTATATTGACGTTAACGTCATAAATTATTTATGTCCACAAAATGTAGGCTAATGTGTTGCAAGACTGCATTTCTACACAGCAGCGATCTACTTATTTCCAGTGTTTTCTACTCCTTGCCAACAACAAAAAATGAAGAGATATTTTATTACATATTTTCACTGAATTTTTATCGAAATCCATCATTTAAACGTGTTAGCGCTTCTGGGGTGATACCTGGTAATTAGCGCAATTTTTTAAAATTCGTGAAATTCCTAACGTCGCGGAAATTCACGGATGAATTTTATTGGAGACGCAATTAGTATCATTTATATAATCCAGATACATATATGCCTATGTCAGAAGTTTGAAATCATGCACAATGATCTGTTTTTAATGAATTCACAAAAGTGCAGCAACGATTCCTCTTACGGGATTCACTCTCGTTATGATCTGAGAATAAAGCAGGCAATAATTAAACCAAGACACAGACAGTTTTACTGCACCATTTTAGTTATGCCCCTTGAGCAGTTATTAATGACTGAATTACGATATTAATTTTACCGTATTTTATCTGCTCAAGATGAGCACAATCACAAACGATCACTAACAGGCAACTGGTTAAGGTTTTCTCGTCACGAATGTAATTTGTAGACATATGTTAGTTATTACATGTTATAGTATGTTGTTTTTGAACCTCAATAAAGATTTTAGTTAATCGAAATCTGGTTGTTATATTATAGATCACATATTTCCAGTTTACCGACTCCTTTATCCGCTGCACTACCTTTATGTGCCACAATACACACTACCGTCCATACAATAATATAGTTGAATGTCACCACCTATGTTTCTAACCTTTTAATTTAGTCAATATTTCCCTCCTCCAAAATTCCAATCTTAAAGGTTGTTAGCATTTCAGAATTTTATCATTGCAAAAAATACAATGCCATAAATTCTCATCTTGCGTCTTGGCATAAACTAACACTTGCTTAAGTATTTTTTAGCCATCCTGAGCTTATGCTGGGTAAGCTTTTCTGATCGGAGTTCATCCGTCGTCCATCCATCCGATGTTAACATTTTCTTTAAAAATCTTTCCAAGAACCGCTTTTCGCAGATATTTGGCAAATATTGTCATTGGGTTGGTCGCTAGATTTGCTCATGGTATCGTCATTGCAGCTAGGGGAGGTAACTTATGCCGATGTTGGTATTTTTACTTGAAATATCTTCTCAAGAACCACTTATTGCAGAGGTCTGCTATTTGGCAGATATTGTCCTTGGGTGGGTCTCCTCGATATTTGGTCATCGTATTGTCATGGCAGTAAGGGGAGGTAACTTGTGCCGATGTTTGTATTTTTTACTTGAAATAGCTTTTTCTCAAGGACCCTTCATCGCGGAGGACTGCCATTAAGCAGATATTGTCTGTGTAGGTCTCATTCAGATTTGTCTAGGGCATCTCTAGGCAATTAGAGGTGATTTCAGCCAAGGTTTATCCACAAATCGTTATTTTCTTGTTTCAGTATTTGAATGGGTAGTTTCGGGTCTCTTTGGCCCCTTTTTTATGTCACGCAGTCTTCTTGCCTCCTCATTCTAATATCAAGATGGCAGCTTGTTTTGTCTTTTTCTCTTTTTTCAGCTGAGTGTCTTTTGAGGCCCTTTCTTCGTATTTTCCACCCACCTTCGTGGAAGCTTAATAAAACTTCATGCAATACTCAGTCACGTTGACTGTAGTCTGGAGAGCCATGGTGCATTGCTTTTAAACACCTTAGCTTTTAATGGAATAATCCTGTTAAAATCATACCCGTTGATACCACCTATTCTAAAGTTTGAAATTCATACACCGTACTTTATATCCGCATGTGCAGCTTGTCAACCGATGGCTTTGGGGAGGCAACTCTAAAAGAGACTTCAGCAAACCCCTCACAAATTAACTTCCTCCGTGCATAATGTTGATGTTGCCACAAATCAATCAGGAATAAATAACTTGCTGAGGATCATCACAGAATAGTCTATCAGTGGGCAGTTTCAAACCCCCGACCTTTCGTTTTCCGGTGTTCCTGCCACTCGACTAATTGCTTCCCCTTGTACCTTGCCCAAGAATATAACAGTAAAGACATACATTGACATAACGGAATTCCAATAATCCACCGTTCTTAGGCCAGTGCTCTACCAACTGAGCTATTCCGTTCCCATTTCCTGGAGTTTGACTTTAGGACACAATCGAAATTTATCCCCTATGTACAACGTATTAATAATTTATTGTTAGTGTGAGTTGGCAAGTTATTGCTAGTGTGACCAACATTAGTTAGAAATATGTTTATTGCTAAGGTAATTGTTTCGGCCATTCTTAGCCTGTTATAAAGCTAATCTAAAGATTAACACAACATAGGTACAGTCAAACCTCTATTAAGCGGCCACTCACGGGAACACGAAAAAGTGGCCGTTATGACAGGTGGCCGTTTAATCAAGGTTTGACATTTTGACTAGTGTACATGTCGGGAGGAATTTGAAGTGACCGTTACGACAGGTGCCCG
>WURV02199320.1:0-11763 GCA_011762755.2 Epimenia babai
CCCGGCTCTGGTAGGGCCGACGAGAAGCGTACAAGTCTCGCTGGATCCAACACTTCTGAGGCATCCGGCTACCGCGGTCGGTTGTTGTTCCGGGACGGTAGCCCGGCTGCGGGGGCCAGGCTGCAGCTCGTCCCGGTGTACGTTGAGCCCGAGACCATCCGCCTCAATGCCCGGACTCTGCGTGGCATGTCGGATCTGCCTGGCGTCGTCACCGATGCGGCCGGGCGTTTCGCGATCCCCGCCCCCAAGGTCAAGGCCGCGTCTGCCTGGCTGCGCTGCTCCGCCGGGGCAGTGTTCGAGGCGAGGCGCCCCGCCATCAGCCTCGCGGACGGCCCCCGGGACCTGGGAGATCTCACGGTGCTCCGTGCGGCGCGCATCCGCGGGCGGGTGCTCGGTGCTGGTGCGGCAGTCGCTGGGGTCGAGATCTCGCTCCGGCGAGGCAAGGGCATGTCGATGCCCGGTCGAGCCCAGGTTACGACCGGAGCCGAGGGGGAGTTCGAGCTGGTCGATCTCGGCCCAGGGAGCTACCGCATCGAGACCCGTAGCCCGATGTTCCTGCCCGGATCCCAGGCGGTCGAGTTGGTCGAGGGCCAGCAGCGGGAAGGCGTGGAGATCGTCCTGCAGCAAGGCCTGCGGATCGCCGGTCGGGTGAGTGATGACCTGGGTCGGCCGGTGGCCGGCGCTCGGGTCGGCGCAGCGCGGATGCGGGAATCCGGGGCGATGAAGATCTCCAGTTTCATCCCTGGCGAGGAGACCGTGACCGACGCCAGTGGCTCATTCGTGCTCGCCGGGCTGGACGAGCGGAGCACCCAGATCCGGGTCAGCAAGTCCGGCTATCAGGAGCTGGTCCAGCCTGACGTCCAACCGGGTGGCGCCGGGTTGGACCTGAAGATCAACCGCCAGGCTCAGGTCTGGGGACGGGTGGTCGATGAAGCGGACGCGCCGGTGGTCGGGAGCAAGGTGTTCCTTCGTGGTCGTGGGCAGATCCTGCTCCCGGATCGGGCGGCCGAGGCCGTGACCGATGCCCAGGGTCGCTTCCACCTGGCGGCCGCCAACCCCGGCACGCAGAAGATCCAGATCAAGGGTCCCAGCCACGTTGCCCGCAGTCAGCGGGTCGATCTCGAGCCGGGGCAGCAGCTGCGGGACCTCGAAATCGTGGTCCGGCGCGGTGCGGGGGTCCTCGCCACCGTGCTCGACATCGAGGGCAAACCGGTCGCCGGGGTGCAGGTGGTGGCTCGGCGGGCGCCACCGCGCCAGGTGCATGCCCCGGGCCCCGGGGGTGGTTCTCGAAGCTTCAGGCGTGAGGTGCGGCGGGGGCCGGAGGGTACCGAGGTGTTCGACGCGGATTCGAGCCGGTCCCTGGCGGAAGCCGACAGTGATGCGGAGGGTCGGGCCCGTCTGCGCGGCCTGAGTGCGGGAGAGCTGCTCCTCGAGATCGTGAGCGACAAGCTCTGCTTGTTGGAGCCCGTCCGAGTGATGGTCCGCGAGGATGCGGAAACCCCGGCGACCCTGCGGGTCGGCCCCGGTGGGTTCTTGGACCTGCAGGTCGTGGATGCCCAGGGCAAGCCGCGTCCGCGGGCGCGGGTCGCCGTCAAGGCTCCCGAGGGCCTGAGTGCGGGATCGGACCAGAGCCGCTGTGATGACCAGGGCCGGGTCAGCATCGGGCCGCTCGCGCCGGGGGCCTACTCGGTCGCCCTGATGCGGGATCCGGCGATGATGCGGGTCGGCGAGGGAATGTCCTTCAGCACGCCGGGCTCCCGCCGGACTCTCGAGCAGACCCGGCGCCAACAGGAGGTGCGCGCCGGTGAGCGGGCGGAGCTGCAGCTGCGCATGCCGGTCTTCACCAAGGTCCACGGAGTGGCGAGTGATGCCGATGGCCCGGCCGAAGGCGTGGTGGTCGAGATGCTGGCTGCGGGTGAGGCTCGGATCCCTGGAATGAGCCAGCATCGGGCGGTTACCGACGCCGAGGGGCGCTACCGGATCGAGGGACTCACAGCCGGCGTCTACCAGCTGATGTACAAGCGCAAGGGTGCCCTGGTGGACAGCGAGCGGGAGATCGAGCTGGCCGTGGATCAGCCGGAGAGCCAGCAGGATCTGCAGCTGCCCGGGGCAGTGCTACGCCTGCAGTTGCTGTCCCAGGTCGACCAGCGACCCATCGCCGGTGCCCAGATTCAGCTCAGCCGTCACCAGCCTCGCGCCCCGGGCCAGCCCCGGGCGCGGCCTCAGCGGATGATGATGATCAGCATGAACGTCGATGCCTCGGGCGGACGCCGGGGTTCGACGTCCTCGGTGCAGTTGTCCGGGGGGCCGGGCAGTGCCACGACCGATGACCAGGGGCGAGCCCAGCTCCGTGAGATCCCGGCCGGCAAGTGGTTGCTGCGCATCCGTCACGATGCCTTCGCCACCATGGAGCAGGTGCTGGATATCGGCGCGGACCAGAAGAAGGACCTCGGTACCCTGCGGGCCCAGCCAGGGTGTGAGATCCGCGGCAAGGTGTCCTTCGCCAAGCCGCCGCGGATGCCCCTGGCCCTGGTGCAGATCAAGGCGGTCGAGGGTGAGTTCAGCGACCGGGCGGTGGTGCAGAACGGCAGCTACAAGTTCACCGGGCTCGAGCCGGGTGCCTACGAACTGCGGGTGCGCCCTCTGCTCGGCGGCAACACCGCCTTCGGTGAGACGCAGCGCGTTGACGCCGTCCCGGGTCGGGCCCAGCAGCTCGACCTGCGCGTCGAAGACAAATAGTCCGGCTACAAGATCAGGAAGACCTTTAGACCGGCTTTCTTGGCCTTGTGCTCTGGCAAGATGCCGAAGGCACCCGGGTATCGCTTGAGGTACTTGGTCATCAACCGGTCCGAGCGCACGCTCTTGGGCGGGCTGAAGCCGCGGCTGCTCTTCATCTTCAGCCAGTGCCGGGCAATCTGGGCCGGAGAGGCGCGTAGCACCTGCTTCTCGAACAGCCGCTGCGCTTCCGAGTTGGGGAGCCGCCCGTAGGGTCGGGCCGGATCCCCGTTCCTCCAGCTGGTCGCGCGTTTGAGGTACAGCGATGCGATCAGGTTGCGGCGGTACTCAGGATCCGGGCGGGCCTTGATCTTGGGGTGAACCGCAACCACGTAGCGGATGACGCTATCCTCGGGGTTCTGCAGAGCCTGTCTGTCGTGGGACAAGCTGAGCAGTGCGACCATCAGAGTGAGTGAATGTGGTGCCATGTCAGAAGCTCAGCGAGAAGGACAGTACCAGGTAGTCCACGGCGTCCGGCGACCGTGGCAGTTCTTGGTGAGCGAAGTCCAGGCGCAGCCGGGCTTGGGGTGTGTAGTCGTAGAAGATCCCCAGGGTGTGCTCGGTGGCGTGTCCCAGACCCTGGCCCGCGTCGAAGTAGTCGAAGCGGTAGCTCAGTCCGATGTCCTCGCGCAGGCGAAAGCCCGGCATGAAGCTGAAGGCTTTACGGTCTTCTTGCCCCTCCTCCCAGGACCGGTAGGTCTCGAGACGCAGGGAGCCGCGTTCGCCGCGCCAGTCGAGGTCGAGCCCGGCGAACTCGTAGCTGTTGCGGGTGTTGCTCGTACTGGGGAAGGGTGAGAGCAACAGGGGCACGTTGAATGCCGTCGGGTTGCCGGTCAAGTCCGCGTAGGACTCCCGGGCACCACGTCCGTAGTTGGCTGCGGCGGTGAGGTTGAGCGGGGTCCAGGTCAGGGCGGTCCGGGCGCCGTACTCGCCGCCGTTGGGGTCATTGGTCTCGACACCGGCGTAGAGGTCATAGTCAAAGGCCATGTTGCCCTGGTCACCGAGCAACTGCTGACCACTGATCTTGGTGCCGATCAGGCGCTGGGCGTAGAGCATGTTGTCGAGGAAGACCCGCGTGTGCAGATTGCTCGACATGGTCATGCGGGAGGGGATGAAGTACTCACGGTTGGTGACTCCGTGCGGAGTGCCGATGATCCCCGCCTGGATGTTGATCATCGCACTGTGGCGATACTCGCCGAAGGCCCGAGCCAGCAGGCCGTCGAAGTACGATCCATCGTCGTGAGACAGCGACGGAGCGCGCGTGTTGACGTAGACGGGTGGGGTGAAGTGAACGAAGCCCGGGGTGGCAAATACTCGGAGTCGGTCGCTCAATTCCGCATTGACGAAGAGCTCGATCAGCGTGGCGATGTGGCCGGTATCGCTGCTGTCCTCACCCCGCATGTGTGAGAAGACCGAGGTCAGATGGCCGCCGAGGTGGAGTTTCAGGGCGCTGAAGCTGTGCACCGGACCGGTGGATCCCTGGCGCTCCTCCAGGTCGGCGGTCAGGGCCTCGAGTTCTTCGATGCGCTTGACCAGCTCTTGATGACGCTTGTCTTCCGGGTCCTGTTTCTGGGCCGCCCCATGGGGTGCAAGCAGCAGGAGGGTGATGCAGTACGGCGCTAGTCTCATCTTCAGGATTCAGCTTGGAGTTGCATGGGTTCGCCCTTGCCGGCCCCTGGGGGTTGACGGGGCACGATCAGGGTGAAGGTGGCGCCCAGGCCTTCGCCATCGCTGCGTGCGCTCAGCGAGCCGCCCATTTCGCGGGCGGCGTTGGCGCAGTAGTGCAGGCCGAAGCCATGGCCGTCGGCTTTGGTGGTGAAGCCGTGGGCGAGTACCTTGGTCAGGTGGTCGGAGGCGATGCCTGTGCCATTGTCGGCGACATCGATCTGGAGGTTGTCGCCGCGCCAGCGGGCGATGATGCCGATGTAGCCGTCGGGCTTGCCGGACTGCAGGACGGCCGAGTTGGCGTTGCGCAGCAGATTGGTCAGGATCTGCATGAGGCGCCCCTTGTCGCCCTGGAGATCTGGAGTCGCTTCGATGTCCTGCAGCATCGGCACGGTGATGTTGCTGATCACCCGGACTTCGTCGATGACCTTGCGGATGTCGAGCGCGACATCGACTCCCATCGAGCGGGCGTAGCCCTGTTGGGCGGAGACGATCTGTTTGATGTGATCTACGTTGCTCATCAATGAGTCGATTTCCTCGCGCAGGCTGCCGTTGGACCGGCCGATGTGGATGCTGAGCTCGGCGAGCAGATCCGGGAACTTCCGACCACGGGCATCCTCGTCGAGGAAGGTCCCCGCCTCACCGGTGTCCGCCTTGCTGCGGAGCAGGTCGCTGGCCTTGGTCAGCACCTCGGTCTTCTGGTCGAAGAGGGTCTCCCGCATCAGATCTGCGGACACGTTGACGCTGTTGAGCACGTTGCCGACGTTGTGCAGCACGCTGGTGGCGATCTCTGCCTGCCCGGCCTCACGTGAGGCATCGAGGAGTTGCCCGTGGAGGCGTTCGCGCTCCTCCATGTCCTGCTCGATCCTGGTCAGGGCTGCCTTGAGGTTCTGGGTCCGCTCCTGGACCCGGGCTTCGAGTTCACTGTGTGCTTTGCGAATCGGGCGGGCTACCTGGCCGGAATACCAGATCGTGAACACCGTCAGGACTACGCCGGCCAGCAGCGTGATCAGCAAGGAGGCGCGAGCGGGAAGGTCGTGGTACTCCCGTTCGCGGTGCAGCCCGGCTTCGATCTGGGCCTTGAGGACGATCTTCAGGCCGTAGATGGCATCGCGGACCTGGGTCAGATGGTCTGCGAGAAACTCCTCGTGCTCCTCGATCTGCTCGTGGCTTCCTGCCTGGCCGATGCCCTTGCTGACGCAGGCCCCGAGCAGATCCAGTTCTTCGATGCCCTTGGCGACGGTCGCCTCGAGTCTCTGGGTTACGCCGGTCAGATCGGCATCAAGCTTGGCGTTTTCGCGCAGGGTCCGGATCTCGCCTTGGATCGAAGTGAGATAGACCTGGATCACGTTGCAGTCCTCCCGGCGCCATTGCTCGGGATCTGTGGAGTCCAGGCGCTGCAGGCAGTCGTTGGTCTGGTCGAGGATGTTCTGGGCGAGCCGGTCTGCCTCTACCGAGGTGGTGACCTCGCTGACTGCATCCAGGGCCGCTGCCGTGTAGTAGCCGGACAGCAGGGCCTGGATGATCTGTAGCGCCAAGGCAAAGGCGAAGCCCAGGGTCAGCTTGGTCGTAAGGGACACCGTCGACATTGGGGCCCGTCGACCCCTTCTCCTCCGGGGTTCTCATCGGCAGGATGGGCGTCGCGGCGCAGATTCTCGGTACCGTCCGGGAGCCAGGCGTGTCGCGTTGTGCAACGCCTGACCGGGTGTCAGCGGGCCTGGAGCCGGCGAGCCCAGGCCTGGTGGAGCTCGGACTTGAAGCGCTCTTTGTCGTCCTTGTGCTTCTCCCAGAGTTCGGCGGCATCCACGGCCTGGCAGCGTTTGCGGATCCAGGCGATGTCGGCCTGGACCTGCTCGAGGACCAGTTGGCCCTCGGCCTCGCGCCCGAGCCGGCCGCCGCAGTCCGCGGCGAGCGCCAGGGCGAACAGCTCGACGGGGAACTCCGGGTCGCGGAAGTGCCGTTCGTACAGTTTGGCTCGGCTGCCGGCACGGAGCGAAGACAGGTCGCGGGCGGTGAGGTGTAGGCTACAGACAGCCTCGGCCAGGCGCTTGCCCCGCTGGTCGGTCAGGCCGGGGAGGCTGTCCAGGAGACGGCCGACCGGCTCGATGCCGGCCTGTTCGTGGCCCTGGTGGGAGGGCCAGCGCTTCTTGGGGGTGTGGCCCTTGCCCAGGTCGTGGCAGAGTACGGCGACCATCGCCCGGTTGCGATCGATGGGGTCGAGGTGTTGGCTGTGCTGGGCGCACCAGCGCAAGGCCAGGCACAGATGCAGGGCCTGGCTGATCTCGGGATGGTGCCGGATGGGGCCGGCGGGGCGGCCATCGAACTGCAGGGCCAGCTCGGGGGCGAGGATGTGGAGCAGGCCGATTTCGTGGAGCTCGACGAGGAAGTGCCCTGGGGACGGGCAGTTGGCCAGGGCGGCGCGGAACTCTCCGGCCACCGCCTCGGGGGGGGCATGCACCAGCAGGCCCCGGTCACTGCGTGCTTTGCGAATGCTGGGGTCGAGCTGGAAGCCCCATTCGTGCGCCCGCCGGTAGTAGCGCAGCCAGCGGATCGGATGCTCGGCGATGCGTGCGGCCGGGTCACCGACCGGGACGATGCGCTGTTCCTGCCAGTGCTGCAGGCCGCCGAAGGGGTCGATGATCTGGTCTTCGGCGAGCCACCAGGCAAGGGCACCCAGGGTCATGTCCCGACCGGCCAGGTCGGCTTCGATGCGTTGCCGGAGGCTGGCCTCGGCGGGCAGCTCCTCGCCGCGACGGTAGCTGGTGATCTCGATGCGCATCCGCCCCAGCTTGAGACCCAAGGTGCCCCGGGCCCGGTTGTGCTCGGTGGTCTTCTGGTAGACCCGGTGCTTTTCGAGCAGGGCCTGGCCCTGGGCGACGTCTGGCGCCCAGCTCAGGTCCAGATCGTGGGTGGTCGGGCCTGGAGTGTCGACCCGCTGGCAGGCCTCCTTGAGCGCCATGGAGCCGACCACGCAGACCCCCAGCTTGGGTTCCAGCAACCAGGGGGCTCGGGAGAAGAGCTCGCTGATCGGGTCGGGTTCGCTCACCGTCGCTTTCTCTTGGGCTTGCGCGTGGTCGAGCGGGGATTCTCCCGGAGCCACTTGATGGTCGCCTTCTTGGTCTCCAGCGACTCGCCGGTGATCGCCTTCAGCGAGGCGGCGACCTTGGCCTTCCAGCCCTGCCAGTTCTCCCAGCGGATCTTCCAGTACGAGGCCGGAGGGTTGGCGGGGTCGTCGACATCTACAGGAGCAGGGGCGTCGATGTGCTCGGCGAGGAAGCGGACCGCGTCGTGGATCTTGTGCTGGCCGGCGACCTCGATGATTGCCGACTGCAGGTCGGTGGCGGTGGCCAGCCAGATCACCTTGTTGAAGGTCTTCTGCAGGCGGGGCCAGTCCCGGGGGGTGAAGTGCTGCTTGCTGATAGCTCGCACCAGGCTGGCCGCGAACGCTGGGTCGGCTTTGCTGTCCAGTTTGTCGTAGATCTGGAACAAGGCGACGCGGGCCTTCTTGCCCGGCTGGTTGCCGAGAGCGGCTGCGATCGCCTTGCGCACCGTGAGCTGGCGCTCCTTGCGCAGCAGACTCTGCAGCGGCCGGATGAACTTCTCGCTGCTTTGGGCACCGAGGGTCTCGACCAACTGCAGGCGGGCGCGCAGGTTGGACTTGGCCTTCTTCAGGCCGGCCTTGAAGGACTTGACCGCGGCGCGGGCCTCCTTGTCTGGCAGGGTCTGCGGCTTCTGGGCGGCGAGCGGCAGGGTCAGGTAGATCAGGCTGACCAGCAGGGCGGTGCAGGCCTGGGGGAGAGTGCGGCGGGACGACGACCGTCCCTGGCGGGCTGTGGCGATCATGGCGGAGAGGGAAGCGCGCGGGTTGAAGTCATGCAGCGGTTTGGATTTCCGCGGCCAGGTAGGAGGCGTAGACCAGCAGCATCACCACCCCGAAGGTCCGGCTCAAGCGCCCGGGGCCGAGAAGCAGTACCCCCAGTACCAGAGTCAAGCCGAGCGAGGTGAGCATCCGCAAGGCGTTTTCGTCGAAGGACATAGGAATCGGCAAGATCGCCGCGGTAGTGCCCAGGACCATCAGCAGATTGAAGATGTTGCTGCCCAATACGTTGCCAAGCGCCATCTCCGGGTGGCCCTTGCGGGCGGCGACCAGGGAGGTGGCCAGCTCGGGGAGGCTCGTACCGACGGCGACCACCGAGGCTCCGATCGCCCCTTCGCTCATTTGTAGCACGTCGCGGGCCACCTCGATGGCCCCGTCCACCAGCCAGTCGCCGCCGTAGACGAGACCGACCAGGCCGGCGAGGACCATCACCAGGTGCAGCAGCCACTGGCCGGGTTCGCGGCTCTCCCGGGCGACCGTGCCGGCGGGGCGACCCATGCGCTCCCGGTGCACCAGACTGAACACGAACACGCCCAGAGCCAGGACCATGCTCACGCCCAGCCACCGGGGAATGCGACTGTCGAGCCAGAAGGGCAGAAAGCAGATCAGCTGCGCGCCCAGCAGCCAGAACATCTCGAAGCGCAGCTTGGCTTCCTTGCACAGCACCGGAGCCAGAGCGGCCGTGCCCCCCAGGATCAAGGCGATGTTGGCGACGTTGCTCCCGAAGATGTTGCCGAGGGCCAGGCCGGTGGCCTGCTCGCCCCGGCCCGTCGCGATCAGGCTGACCACCAGCTCGGGGGCCGAGGTGCCGATGGCGACCACCGTCAAGCCTACGATCAGCGGCCGAACACCCAGGGCCTCGGCGATCCATGCGGCACCGCGGACCAGGAATTCGGCGCTGCCGACGAGGGTGACGAGACCGAGGAGGATCAGCAGCCAGGGGAGCATGTCGGGAGTCGTCGGGGGTGGTGCCTGGCCGGGTAGCGTGGGGGCTCTGTTTCGGGCGACTGAGTAGCTAATCCACGGCCGCCGCCGATTCCAGCGCTGCCGGAGTCGAAGATCTGAACTTGCTCCACAAGACCGCTCGGTGTCATGGTCGATGTCATGGGCATGAGAGGATCATGGGCCCTGGTGCTGCCGCTGTTGCTGGCGAGCTGTCTAGAACTCGAACAGGAGGTGGTCATCCGCAAGGACGGCGCGGGCACCCAGACCCTGCGCTTGGATCTGCCCAAGGCCCTGCTCGAGCGCCTGTCCCGTCAGTCGGCGGTAGTGCGCCCTCTCGTCCCGGCGTCCCAGCGGGATATCGAGGCGATCTTCAGCAGTCGCCGGACCAGCGCCGAGCTGGCCGCGGCGGGGATGGAACTCAGCGACTACCACTTGCGTGATTCGCGCAGCAGGCGGGGTGTCAGCCTCACCGCGAAGTTCGACAGCATCAAGGAACTGGCGCACAGTCCCTTGCTCGGGGGCAGGGCGGACTGGGTCATCAAGCCCGCCGGCAAGGGCCTGGCCCGGCTGTTCTTCTATCCGATGGGCAAGCAGGCCTGGATCGACGCTCAATTGCGTATCCGTCAATACAAGCGGCAGCCCAAGGACGCCAAGGTCCAGGCCTGGTTCGTCAAGCAACGGGCGGCTCTAGGCGGGCTGCGGCTGCGCTTCAAGATCCGGCTGCCGGGTCGGGCACTGCGCGCCGACAACCGCTGGGGCCGACTGGTTCGGGGTGAGGATCCCCACGAAGTGGTTGCGGAGATCCGGGCCGCTGACATCGCCCGGCCTGAGGACCTGTTGCGCCTTCTCGCCCCCTGCTTCATCGTGGTGTTCGACGCCAGAGGTTGCAGTCTGCGCTGAACCTGCCGCCGGGTAGGATCCTGCGATGATGCTACGACTCTTGCGCTGGTGGTTCGCGGTGCTCGGAGGTGTGCTGCTGGGCGGTGGGCTGGTGCTGCACGGGCAGGTGGCGGTCGCCTACTACATGCGTGAGGAGGTGCAGAGCCTGTTTTTCCTCTGGCGGGGCATCGGGCGCCTGACCTTCATGTTCCAGGACGAGGTGACCCAGGCGGCCCTGACCCTCAACGAAATCCCCGCCCACGTGCTGAAGGAGACCGACCGCCTCGCCTGGGTGCTGGTGATCTTTGGTGGGGTCTGTGCCCTGATCGCGCCGCTGATTCGACGCCGTAAGCCCTCGGCCGGGGGCAAGGCAAAGGCGCGCAGGGCTTGAGCGCTCAGGGCATCACGCAGACGCCGTCGTTCTCCTTGGCGAGGCGCTTCATCAGGTTGCTGCCGATCCGGTTGGCTTCCTGACCTCCGCGAATCCCCGCCGGCGAGCGCAGGAACACCGTGTTGATCCGCACGCCCGAGTTCTTGTTGCTCTCCCGGACCACTCGGCAGATCGAATCCGGATTGACAACAGCGCCGCGGTTGGGGACTCCGTCGGAGAGGAAGAAGATCTCGTCCACCTTGGATTCGTACTGGTTGCCCAGCACCAGGGACTTGATCTGGAGGGCGAGGTTCAGGGCGTCGAAGATGTTGGTGTTGCCGCGGGGGCGCTCCTTGGCCAGGAAGCGTTCTAGCGCCTTCTTGTTGGCCACCTTGGCGGGGACCAGACGGCGCTTCCAGCTGGACACCTTGTCGTCGTAGAGCACCACGTTGAACAAGGTGTCCTCGGGGAGGGCCCGCACCGCCTTGAGTAGTTCGGCCTTGGCGATGTCCAGCTTGGTGGTGCCGCCTCTGCCGCCGGCGCTGGCGGTGCCAGACTTGCGGGTCATCGGCTGGCTCATGCTGAAGGACATGTCGATGACGAACACCACCCGGCTGCCTTGGATCGGGATGTTGAAGAACTTGCCGCCGACGGTGCTGCCGGCGGACTTCTCCTCGCCCAGCGTCCGCAGCTTGAAGGTCTTGTGGTTGTCGGTCCAGAACTGCCGCCATGCGGTGACGTCGTCGGCGCCGAAGCGGGCGCCGGTCAACTCCTTGAGGGTCTCGTGGGTGCGAGCCTTGAGGCGACCGGTCAGGCGGCCGGAACTGACCAGCTTGGGCTCCTCCGCGAAGCGGGCGAGCAATGAGATCAAACGAGGGATCGAGTGCTTGTAGCGGTAGCGAGCCAGGAACTCGACGATGCGCAGATCGGTGTGCCAGGTGTCACAGCGGGACAGGGCCGCGCCGGCGCCGTCCACCGCGGCGCGCATGTGCTGCTGGGTCTTGCCCTTGATCTCCCGATCGCCATGCAGCCTGCGGACGGCGTCGAGAATTGCCACCAGGGCCATGCTGTCGCCCTCCCTGGGGAGGCGGGCAGCCAGGTGTTCGATGGCGAAGGGTTCGCCGAGCATACCCAGGGCCGCGGCCGCGCCACTGCGGATGATCGGATCGTCGTGCCCGAGTGACGCGAGCATCTCGCGCCGCCCTTGGGAGTATCCAGCTCGACCCATGGCCCGCAATGCAGCGGACTGCAG
>WURV02199331.1:0-11760 GCA_011762755.2 Epimenia babai
ATTAATATTTGACATGATGGGCGTCCCCCAGGGCAATTAAAAAGGGGGACATTTTTTTTGACTCGCACTGTATATATATAAATATATATATATGGTGTTTCTCCCATTGGTATCCATTAATTTACTCACTATAAGTTGATCTATTTAGCATACATAAGTAACCCTTAACTTAATGATGCTTAAATTTCCAAAATTAGTAAATTTATATTATAGAAATCTTTGATCGTTCCAATGAGTCGTATCTTAATATGGGAAGTTTTCACAAAATCGTCAACCTGAAATGGTCGATTAATTGTTTCATTATTATTCGCGTGCAAATTGAGACAAAACTTTTTGAGAAAATTTTTGTTATTTTCTATCTACGTTATGGTTTACTTTGAATTCTAGCATGTTTTGTTTTTATATATGTCAGCATGCTTCGATTGCATGACTATATATTGTTGTTAACTGCTGCACAGTCAATGTTGTGGGCAGACTACACTGTTAATATTGTCATTAATTTACTTTCCTCACTAACCCTGAAGCATAATTGCATTTTGTTGACATACCTAGCTTGATTGTTGTAACTCTGTCATAGTCATACTAATTTTATTAACAATCCCAGAGTTAGTGTTGACACAGTATCAGGAATATGCCGTTAACCCTTACCACACTGACAACTGTACATGGTATTACTGTAAAAATCTAATCCTGTGACAACAGAGTGATAAGGGTTAATTGTAGATAAGTAAATAATGAAAGAAACCTAAGAAACAATAATGCAGACTGTTTTCAAACTTATCTTTAATTCCAAAGAAATTAGGTTTGAGTTCACCCTGTTACTGTTTAGCTTTTCCGATGTCGGTATATGTCCATTTATGTTCACTCTCGGGTGTGTTTTATACGTAAGCATAAAAATGAACAAATTCCACAAGCAGAATGGCGATAAGTGATTTAATTTCGACCTAAACGAAGCAAGTTGAGATGTTTGCTACTGTAACGAAGCGGAAGTACGTTTTCATTATTTAAGCCATACATGCGAAAATAAATGCTCATTGAATAACCGTTAAGAATCTGTTAGAAAAACGGCGTCTACAGATGAAAATGTGAATATATGTACCAAATAGGTAACTGTGAAGAATCTATTAGAAAAACTATATCCCTAGATTTTGACCTAACTGCAATCTCATCCTAGTAACATGATGGTGATCGTGTTGACATCTAATTTCCCAATCAGCATCCCAGTATCTATGTAACACTGATCATGTGAATTTCCATATAGGTAGAATGTTTTCCTGCATCCTGTAAGGGTCTACTGTAACTGTGACAACACTAACTACAACACTAACCTATGTAATTTTTTTAAAGGATTTCTCGGATATTTTCTCTAATATTGTTCTCAAAGTTTTTCATTCCTATTTTAACAACCTTTTTGTAACACATGCTTACTTCCCTTGGTGGTCTTCTATTCAATTCACAAACTAAAGCATCACATCTATGTATTTGAAAAACATTTTACATTTAGTGTCATCGCCGTGTGACGGTTAACACTGTTTTAACGTGTAATTTTCATTGTGCATTGAAGACACATCTATTTCCTCCGAGAACAACAGTCGTTGACAACATATGAGTAGAATTTTATTCATTATTGCGTCAACTTGATTCACTGCTTTACCAACGTCTCATTAAGTCCATAGTATAAACACTGTTTGTGCGATGTACACAGGCGAGTGGCTGGTGAACAGCATGTATTCTTCGAGCGATGGTAAGGCTTTCGACAACTCGAAGACCGCCAGTGTCTACAGCCCCAGTGGAGGGAACATGGATGAGTGGATGGACAACAGCTTGTATGAAAGTACGGAGGATAGGCGCCCCAAAGTAACACCAAAGGTGCGTGAATGGCGAATAAATATGAAATCTCAGTCGAAAATGTTCCATAATAATATTAGCGTGTCATTTTCTCGTACCTTCCCTGAAAATGTCCGCTAGCTTTTTCCATACCTAGTAACAATGGCCGCCCTTTCGATGCTGACCCACAATTCATCTTTTGTATACTTTGTAATTGCCACCCTTTATTTTAAGAAGAAAAGTATAAGAGATTTTACAATGAACTAATTCACAAACGAATTTTTTTCAATATTCAGTCCCAAAACCTAGTTCTTGTAGTTGATGGAGCACAATATTCAGTCTCAAAACCTTGTTCATCTCTTGCGGATGAAGGAGCAGGTTGAAGATATGGTTTCTGCCAATTCAGACTGACAACCTGTGACATGAAAGGCCACTTTTTTCACCTTCTAACCACTACCCCACCGGCACCGACTTTCCAGTGACACTTGTCTCTTGAACACAAGTGTTTCTGGAAATGTTGATGCCAGCTGTGTACCTTTGTTACATAGACTTTTTTCAGACCTAGTAACCATCACCATTTCTTTATTTAGTCTACCCAAGTCTACCTGATAACAATCGTCAATTACGATACATCATCTTGTTTAATACTTGGTATTAATTGCCCATCTCTGCACCTGTTGACAAACACGCTTTCAGCCTCTAGACATGTCAAAGTACAGTCACCTGGCCGAGGCAGCTACCAAGAACGTGCCCAGCTCCACCGGTGCAGGATGTAAAAGGATCACCGCTCCTCTGGCTCTACCTGAAAAAATTGAGATCGGTGATTACGCTATAGTTCAGGTGAGTCTCAAAGCAGGGTGCCCTCCTCACTGATTTACTGATCCAGATAATCAACGAATATTCACTCTAAAGCTGTTCATGCCTTCTGTGTATATGTATATTTTCACTGTGTGTGTATATATATTTGTACTGGTAATAAAGTCAAATGTAACACTCACGTCTCACACTTCAAAAAGTTTGCCAGCTTGCCAAATGGCAGTTAACGAGTTGATAGGGAAATGCAGACAACAGCATGCCCCTCATGACCCACAGGCCATATTTACCGGTATTGTTTTAATTTTAAAATTAAATTTACCTAGTACTATTGATGACTATGTCGCAAAGCATCTCCAAGAATATAACGGAAAAACACTATTGCTATTGGAACCCTAGACCTTCTGGTCCATAGCCCAGTGTTCTACCAACTCACTGACATGACCTACTTAGTGAGTTCGTCTCTCCTCAAGCTTTTCCAAATGTCTTTAATTCTACACAAATGTTTTTTATTTAATATTTTGTACTAAAGTTAAATCATTTATCAACACTGCACATAGATTTCTCACTGTAATGTCCACTGTATTTTAACTTTGTATATTTTTGTAGGATATGGTACAAGAGAATGACTACGCGTTGGTGCATGATGCTCTCCCCGCAGGGCGTTTACACCGAATAAAATCCGCTCGCAAGAACAACACGAATGCATCAGGTATTTAGAGCTGAACTATTAACAGTGATCGTCTCCTAAATCTGTGCGTACTTCTACATCTACCTCTTCATTTTCATCACATTATGATGGCGCCAGTGGTGTAGTGGTTAGATGCGCTGCCTTTCATGGGAGAGGTTGTGAGTTCGAACCAGCATAAACCAGGGATTTTTTCCCCACGCCTTCCACAATAGGAAATGAGCAAGATTCTCATGCTTGAATATTGAGAAAGATTTGTCGTGGAATGGTTGATTATAAAATATCTTAGGGATGTAACGGGCAATGTTGTACGTGCGACTGACATTTAATTATAAAGTAGCACCAAAACCTCGCCTTTTCCTTTTTACTTTTACCTCAAAAACAACAAAGACGGCGGCGACGACAATAACAACAAAATCAACCTATTATGAACATCATCGCCGTTGTCGTAATCATCGAAACTAGCTTTTTAGTTATCTAAACCCAGCAAGGACGGGAAATATAGTATTTTCGTGGTATCTGTTGCATAAGCTTGTTAATAGTATGCCTAACAACGCATGTTTACCTCGATTCCATAACTGCACAAATAGTTTCTGCATTAACAGGGCGCTAATAATGGCTGTTTTATACGCCTGCTTGCTGCGGGCATTCCAAACAAAGATGGCTGCAGACACGGAAAATTGACGCCGCCTTCAATAGCAGACGACATTTCTCCAGGCGGCGCCAATAGAGACTTGTCGAATCTCCGAGCTCAGCGGCTTTGTCTCGTAATGAAATACAATATGCTGATGCGAGATAGGTAATTTGACGGGACAAGTGCTGTGCTAATAGAGTCGGTCGTACTATTGTGCAATTTTGGTATTGCCGTCTGAAGGTATCGTGCACCCGACTCCATAGTGACAGACCGGTCTGACACGGTTTTTGTTCCTTTCCGTGTGATTAGTGGCATCGTCACCCTTCTGTCACAGTCTTACGATAGGCTTTTGATCCAAATGTTCGATGAAACCTTACTTACGATAGGCTTTTGGTCCAAATGTTCGATGAAACCGAAATTTTCCATGTAACGGTTACACGAAGTAAAAAGTTCGTTACAATCAACAATCCATTAGATTGTTTTTGAGTCGGTAAACGTAGTAACAGGACCCAAGTGCTGCAAGTGGTATTTTTTATTAAATATGAAATGAAATGAAATCAATTGTTTAAAGTGTACTTATTAGCAGAGCTGTCAAACACACGTTACATAAAACAATAGCCTAATGGTCTACGACTATGATGTAATTACTTAAACTATATAAAAGTAACATCTAACAGTTGTTAGAATACATCGCATGTCGCACTTTTTGAGATAATGGACCGACGATTTGACCTACGGACCGCAGCTGCTTTAAACAAGAGCTTTCTTTTTATGTTGCAGTGATTGCATCCTAATTTGTGCTCACATTAGCGGATAAATCAAATATTTATTTTGAACTGTGTAGCATGTGTTTATAATTCACTCATGCATCTTCATTTTAGTGTTGCCTACGGCTCTCGGGTAACCAGGCTTTTTCTTTCTTTTAATAAAAGATATCTATCTAACACATATGGAAAATTGTTGTCTTTATGGACTTCGACGCCTAGGAAGTAGTGATTGTATGTTTATTAGAGTGTCTGTATTAAATCAACTTAATTGACGTAGGAATCGTCCGTGATTTGCCACTTGGACGCCATGCTTTCTAGATAAGGTCAATTAGGGGTTTTCCCTTTGAGAACGGCCCGTGATCTGCTCTATGCGTCCCTGTAACAATCCGCTTCCATCAGAGTTCGATATTTTATACCATCTACTGTTTCATCCTATGGCAAAATTGCAACTACGAAAAGTTATGATAACTGTACGAACGTGTTCTTCAATACTGTGATCAAGAACACGAGCGTACCAGCCAATAAACGATCTCACGAAAGGTCTACAATAAAAAAATATTGGTCGGCAGCTATTTAGCGCATATACAATAACTACAATACCGGTGTATATGGAAGTTCGACTTATTGTAGAAATCGGTGATATGTGGCTATAGACATCATTATTACTTACTTGACATTGTAGCAGAAACGACTGCCGCCGGGCGTTTTAGAAGCTGCTTACTTCCGGTGAAGATTCTAATACCTTCATTCCCATTCGACAAAAGTCTCGTCTATTTCTCAGTGAAAACAAAAACAAGTTTTTATTCGACACAGTTTTTGATGTCGAGAACTAACCCGATGCAAGTAATTTTGTGAGATATTTTCGACGGCGAAATCCTCATATTCACGAGTATAGTTAAAGTATGTTGTAATTTTGTCACTTACATACACGTGTCCTATACGCGATCTATACACGGTGAGCGTCAAAGCTAATAAAGCACGCGCTGAATTTTTACATGCGTACAGCGATACGAACGAAACAGCTTTGTTATGCGAGTACGAAGGTAGTCTTATCTCCCGTTTGGTCGTATAGTCGATTAGGGTGTCGCAAACGAATGACTAGTACTAGCGGTTAAAATTTAGAGAGATTTTCGTTGTCATGACATCACCTGCATCAATCATTACAGCCAGTTGAAGCGTGGATTTATGGCGAACTTCTGCTCCAAGGATAAAACGAAACGTAGCACCTTTTGAGACAAACGAATTTTTTAAACACGCGCTTTCTGATACACAAGAAATGTTTCATTGTCACGCCTTCGATGTTGTTTTTTTAGCATGTGCTTATTCAACAATCACGATGGGTGATTATTTGGACGTTCTGGACGTATAGGTCATTGTAAGGATAGTTAGGAAAGACAAACACGCTGTAAGTGACCTCTTGTGCTTGCTTGCGGCGGGGGAGGAAGACGGCAGAATTAATGATGCTGAGGACGGACGGGTGTCTGTGCACTATTTTACACTCTTCACTACGACGCAACGCCATCGAGACGAGTCTGAACTGAAGTGTGACGACACTATATATACGACACTTCAAAGCCGCTCCTGCTCCTCGCTAAATGACTTTACAACTAATCATCGGAGAAGAGAAATCTGCAACAAATGTCAGCAGTCCTCTGCACTTTTTATCGACCAGTGCTCATTTACCCGCGTTGTCGCAAATACCTTTCACCACTACGTTTTATGCCTGAGTCAAACAGAAAAAAGGGGAAGTACATTAGTAAATGATACGACAAAAAAACTCAATTGAGTGGTTTTGCCCTTTTAAGTCTTGAGTCGATCTCTGGTTCGTATGCCGGCACTCAACCAACTAACCAACTAAGCTTTCTTCTACTTTCTTCTACTTCCGATATTCATTCGTTGGCGTAATTTTAGTTAGTCAATAAGGTGTTATCTTCACTTTTCGTATTATACAATATATAGCTTCAGTAGAGACAGCTAGCCAATAACCTCCAGCAAGGTCACCGGTTCACAACAACTCTTTTTATTCAGAAGCAGCGTGGCTGCCACTCAGAACAACCGTCTCATTAGCGAGATCCATAATCACACGTTCAAAATTAAGAATCACGCTCTCGTATTTTCTGAATTTAATCGTCACAGCTGGCGGTATTTGTCAGTAAACATAGCTCTAATCAAACTGTCGTAATAGAATGCAACGCCTTTACAAAATGGTTTTTGTGTAACGGTCATGGGTTCTTGGTTTAGGCTGAACGAAAAAATTGTTGAATCGTTCCGTTTGGTAAAAATAGCTCATAGCTTGTTGCGCGCGCAGTAATGCTGTTGAAAATAGTTTAACGACTCACCGGTTGCAGGGACGAATATATTGAGGGTAAGGCAGTCTTCCGCTTGTCGGCTAACGTAGGGCTCGTATCGTCGATAGTAGCGAAGTAGTGGTTCGGCGAAGGCCGTTTCCATTTCTTCAATCGTAAGCGTACGCTGCGGACATGCCGGCCCGTGTTTGTCGGCGTGCTTGACGCCTTCCCAGTACTCCGAAGGACTGGTCGGGGGCATAAATCGCAGCTTTCCTCCGAGCAACGAGGCGTATTGCAGGCCGAGGTATCGCTCGACCGGTTTGAGAGACGATTCCAGAAACGTCACGTGAGTACCTCGAAGTCTTCCGAATTTCGTTCTCACGACGCGATCGCTTAAGCGATGTAAGAGTCGCTTCGAGTCGCCCGACGTTACAGCGACCAGAACAAGAAGGACGAGAAGGTACACTATCGCTCGCGTCATGGTTCTTGATAAACTCTAGCGGGTTTACTACGATCAAGTAAAAATAGCCAAAATTATTATATCACGCAGGAATGCGCCTCATAACACCAATTTGCGTTGCGACCCTGAACAGAATTTAAATCGCCCAACTGGCAGTTTCCTCCATGACGACATTCAGTTAAATGTTTTGACCGTGCAATTTATTACAAAACTAGCATTTCTGAGAGAATAAAGTAAACTAATTAGACGACGCAGTGTTATGGCCAAAACAAACTCTTTCTGTTGATAAAATGATATATTGTGATGATTGAATGTGTTTGTTCACGTGCCTCTCCTATAATTCGGCATATATTTTAATATTACGTCGAGATCTCAATCCTATGTCGAGCCTAGTCGTGCATATGTAGATATGCAGATACGCAGCCTATATACACTATTTTGTCGATCATATATTTTGGTGTAAATGAAACATTCCCAAAACAGAATCTTCTCATTCAAATAAACGACAATTTTGTAGTCAATGCTTCGTTTGTTAGCGTTACGTGCTGACCTGATGACAGTCTTCACGATAATATAATAACCGATTGACAAATTCCGATGTATAACCACAACTATGCTAGACGGATATCTGTTAGAATGTATAGACGAACGAGATGGTTTGGATTGTCTGCAGTACGGTCCGAGCGTATTGGCTCTGTTGAGACGCTGCCGCCGCTCGAAGTTCGTAGTTGTAACGGGGTTTGTTGATTGGACAGCGAGAATCGATGAGGAAATGGTGAACGAAGGTTCTACTACCTACTCCCAAGATTTCGTAGCGTGTATACGGTTGTGACTCGTAAGGCATCCTATCGTTACGTGTCTCGCGTTCATCGACGAGTAGCTTTGAGAATGAGACCGGCCGCAGTTTTCGTTTGACTTGTTTTCGATTTTAGGTGCACGGTCACTAATCAGAATGTGTAAAATATAAATTCCATTCCTCTCACACCTCCACCCCCTCACAAACAGACGCTGCTACATCAGGGCTTGTGCGCCGTGCGGTATGTTTCAGGTGTTGCCATTACCTCCTTTGCTTACACACGGAGAGATGATTTGAGATGTCTCAGGAATTGTCACTAATCTACCAAATCGCCGTACGCGTTGAGTAACTACATCAGCAATATCAACGCAATGGCGGTGTAAACCTAGTGACACCTCAGTAGTGCACATAGCCATCACACAATACCCCCAGTATTCTTCCGTTGATAATTACCCATGACATTGACAAACTGACAATTGGTCAAATCGTTTTTTTTTAATCATACAGGTGTAGGTTGCCGAGTTAGCCCAAAGATATCGACCTGTCATTGTTGAAATATTATTACTGACAACTTAAATGTGTCACATTAAATTGTTGACTTCTTTATTGAGATCCCGAACGCGACCACGTAAAACATCAACGGACTCATTGGATCGATGGGGACTTATTATTCCTAGGGTTTTGAGAATGAACGATGCTCACAGCCGACGAAATCTGCCACGAATCGTTTAAAAGTCATTTATTTAACTTAACGCGCTTACGACTCGATCTGGTAGCGTTTGTCTCTTCGTTTATCAATCATACCCGCAAACGGTGACGAGTCCGCGCATCTCAGGGCCGATAATCACGTCGATTTCCGGCGTTAACGCCACTTTTATACCACGAGTATAAAAGTTCCTTACGTTTTGTAGATACTCTGCTCTACAATGCGCGATCACCGAAATTCTGTATGTATTATATATTTTCAGACGTTTAGAGCTCGTCCTTAGTGCATTTAACAAATTTACGTCCATCATTGGTACAGACACAGTTATTGTAGAGATGAAAATATCTGCGTTTGCTTTGGTATACACTAAAGTTGGTACACAATAAAAATAATAAGCAAACGCAGAAGTTACTGTACTGTCATGTTAGAACACGGATGTAGCACTGGTTGTTGCTTTATATCCCAATACAGTTTTTATTACGTACCATTACAATAACTTCATAAGTATGATCGCATTCGCCCCATCGAACGTTTTTTACATCGTTTTTCCCAGTTGATTACACATAATAATAGAAGTAAACTTTCAGGGCTCACGACTTTTCTATGTGGCAAATATTCAAGGTTTTTACGGTGATTATGTGAATAATCGAAATTTTGATAATATATCGTAATGTTATATAAATATTAGTATGACGTTTGAAATCGGTAAAAATTGAGTATGAAATATATTTAAGTATGATACACCATAGAATCAAGCGAGCCTGTCGTTTTACAACAAAATGAATGTTATTTGGCCCTATGTAGGGCCCGATGTAGTAGCCCTATGTTATTTAGCCCCTATGTTAGGCTATAATTTAACTTATGTATTTCATTTAACTGTTATGTTAGGCCATGATAATGTAACATTTGACACTGTGATTATATGTTCTTGCGATAATACTGTATAGGTTTGATCTATCTGCAATTTAACTGTGCTTTCTCTCACAGTATCTTGAAACTGTGTTTTAGTTAGATATGGTTTTAGTAAATTTGTAAAGTGTCTTTGATAGCTATGTGTTAAAAGGGCACTATAAATCAATAAAATTTCATTTCATTTCATTACATGATTTAACTTACTTTCTATTGTGTAATACAATAATTAGTTATTAAACTAAATGTATACAGGCGCTTTAGAGACATACTAGTGATTAGGGCGCCTTCAAAACGAATGAATGAATGATTATTATTTTATTATTATATGTAGACCTGCTATATAATGTGTAAATTAAACCAACGTTGTGGAAATTAATTTACTTGCTTAAATATGGACTTATTTCAGCCTTTATTGATTCATCAAATATTGTTCGATTTGTGTGAATGTACAGGAGATGAAGGGCACGTCACGTCTCATTAATACCAGTGTTTCAGAATATCTATTGACTCTTCGTCTAAACGGACGCTATCAAGATTGTCTGTCCCTTCTCTTTATCGTACCGAATGTGTATGATCAAGAGACGTTAATGTCGGTATCGCGTGTTAGACGAACACAGAAACCACGATGCACGCATGTTGTTATGATCCCAAGAGATCTTCGTCGTTCATAATTACTGCTTTCGAACTTTCGCCGCCAGATAATGCACTAGAATTCATCGCGAACACTTACTAATAATACATAATAGCTCCCAAGTGCCAGGGAAGAGTGATTTAACAATTTTCCAACGTGAGACCAACAACGAACGCTGGAAATCCAGAATAGAGGTACATTATGTCGAACGCGCGTATCGCGTAATTAAGCTGAGCGGAGAGTTTTAATCTCCGCATCATAATCGGCCATATTTATTACCACGTGTCACTCTAGACAAGTGCAATTTTTGTTCGTGTCCTTGTGGCGTAAATTCATTCCGAAATGCATAATGGCGTCGTGTGTAGCTATTTTACATGCAATCCCAGGGGAGTCAGATCACGCGACAGTCTGAATAAGTCTAATAGCTCGCTTTTACCACTCTCAATAGCTAACATATCGCTGCACCAATAACCAGGAAAGAGTACGTATTGATATCTAGTAATTAGCGGTTTGTATTTCGTGAATGAATTGATTTTAAACAGTGATTGCACTTGGATATTTTTTATTGGCTTAACAGTGGTTACAGCAATTACTGGGTGTTTCAAGACAAGGTTCACGCGTTTTCAACACGAATCAACCTAGAATTTGAATCTGTGTGTATGTCTAGATATGTATCTTTTATAACGTCGCGATGTAACTGACCCTCGGGTCCGTCACAAAAATCAAATATAGTTTTTTTTCAAGCAGTTATCACGAGCGACGATGTCATAACAAAATGTAACCGTTATTTAAGGCTGGGGAAAACAGAAAGCAATCGAACGCTCATATATGATCGATTATTATCCTTGTCGTTGAGCTTGCTATCAGATCAGTCGATAAATATATGTAACCGTGTATCTATACACGGACGGGCTGTTCATTTTTCATCGGTGTGAAGTGTATTTGACAGCTCATTAGCGCAGTCCATCGGGAAGAATACAAAGATCGTTAATATTTATGATTAATAGCGTAATTGAAATCCGCCGTTTAAATGATTAACTATGTTCTTTCGACACAAATATTGGAAAACATAAACTGAGTTTGATAAGAGAAGCCAATTCCAATTTGATTCGTAGCGGATAGGAAGGGATAGCGAATATGCGATTTCTAGTTTTCTTTAATATACCGTATATACTCGCCTATAAGACGGTTTTTAAAGACAAAATTTCAATCCTTAAAGTCTACCCCCCCCCCCGTCT
>WURV02199342.1:0-11760 GCA_011762755.2 Epimenia babai
TACTGGTTAGAGCGGGGTTTGAACCAGGGACCCTTAGATCCAAAGTCAAGCGCTCTAACCACTACGCCAGCTGCCCCGATTATTTGTCCTATTACTGAAATCTGACCCATATATAGCTAACTTCAAAGATGTTTCATTGTTCACGCGACGAAGAACGATTTTACATTCGAAATCTCGTGATTTACATTTTTGTAGTGAGCAATGAAGGTCTTAACACCCACTTCTTTTGGTAGAATAAGGTGGGGTAGCCGCATTAGTATATACCGATAATTAGATGAAAACAATTGTAGCACCTTTTAAGACTAACAAAAATTTAATGAAACACAAGCTTTTTCAGACACAAGGATTTCATCTTTAGGCAAAAGAGGCATTCTTTGTTTTAAAAGGTGCTACTGGATTTTTATTGTTATTTACACGTTTTCCTGTTGATATGTTTTTAGAGTGCATCATTTTAATATGTTGAAGCAACGGGGGAATACATAGGCAGAGTTTTTGTACTCCTCAGTTGATTGTAGTTGGTGCCACTTACACTCGTGATTATCGTTACACCATTTTGAAGCTTAGTAGTAAAGTATTACTAAACCTAGCTTATTTGTTAGGCTATGATCTAACTCATGTTACGTTTTATTTAACTCTTGTGTTAGGCTATGGTTTAACTTACGTTGCATTTTATTTCACTGTTGTGTTAGGCTCTGGTTTAACTTACTTTGTATTGTGTAATACAATTAGTTATTAAAGCAAATGTATTACGGCGCTTTAGAGACACTAGTTATTAGGGAGCCTTCAAAAAAAATGAATTATTATTATTCTTATTACTACTACGTTAATCAGCTTCAGAAGGATGCGCTGAATCGTGCCGATTTAGTACTGGAGCGACCAGAACTGTCCTCTTGAAAATTGAGATATCTAGTGCTACGTATGGCGTGCTGAGCTCCCATTGATGTTCACAGAATGATAAAAAATTCAAAATTCACCCTTACCTAATGAAAATATTAAATCTAGAGCATTTATATCCCAGAACGTTAGTATTGTGAAAAATAGTAAGGTACTATTAAAGCATTGACTTGTTTTTTTTATTCTACAGCGTTGGATGCAAAACAAAATATGTTAATTTTATGACTAGTGTAATTGTTTTTATGGCACTGTATGTTTGCACGACGTTGTGTTTGAAAATGAATAAAAGAACGATTTATTTTTCTATATATTGTTTGCATTATTTATATTCGGCGGTATTTGGCATGAAAGGCGGTTTGAGGAGGTGTGGGAAGCGATATTACGATGGTATACGTAGATACGTGAGCAGCATTGATGAGGTGTACATAAAAGGATCCTGAGAATAGAACTGCTAAATAGGAGATGAGGGAGGCCAGAGATACTTATGGATGCATTGAGGGACGATATGCGAGTAGTGGATGCCAGTTAAAAGATGTAAAGCACAAGAATGGTTGGATAGTCGATCCGCGGTAGGGATCCATAGCTTATTTATAGCATTGTAAAAGAATACTGTCGAGTGTTAACGGATATGTTAGGGAGGATATGTCGGCAGAACTATACGAAGAAAAGAATGGCCGAATAGTTGATTTGCTTGGGGATCAATGCCTTATTTATAATCTCTTAAAGCTTTTCGTCCAGTGCTCTACGACAATTTTGTGAGAAATTCTTTTTAAATTTTCTCTGTACGCAAGTTCGGTGTCATTTTACTTCTCACCCTGATCAAACATGTCGCATATTATCCAGTAACATTACAGATGTCTTCCCTCAAATAATAGCCATTTTCAGCTTGTTGAGCAGGACTGCTATAAATTTCGAACCTAGATTCACTCACACGTTCTTGAACCCTGTCCAAAATATTTAAATTGTAGTAAGTTACTGTGATTGATGATTGATTATTCAGGTGCAGCTGAAATGTAATATATCAATGTTGGGCCATTCGTATAGAGCCTCGAGTGCTCTCATTGGCCGACTGATTCCTTGACAGACGAGACTTGTCTCAACGTGCCTTCTTTCAGATTCTGCCAGACTTCGAATAATGCTTCAAGATGTCTAGAGTCCAAAATTCGCCGACGAGTTATTAATGTAATGAAATGACAAGTTATCTCAATCCAAATTGTATCGTCAACGTAGTGGGCTATTCGGGCATATTATCATGGCGTTGCGGTAACTTAACTGCCCCGAAGACCCTATTTGAGTTATTACAAGAGAAGACAAACTGAAACAGGAAGATGAACGGCACGTTACTGAGTGTTACTGTTAGTGTTACACTCAACATTCGGATTTCCAGCCCAAGACACAGAGGACCTGATTAAGTAACTCTTCATTGAAAGTTGACAGGTATAAAGATAATTATATGTAAATCTTTAACGCCAAGATGGAATAGATGTATTTTAGAGGCATTATTATGAGGGTTATCCTACCCTGTTGTAATAATTGTATGAATATAGGCGACCCAGTAGCTTACAATCTGGGACTCCTTTCAGGCTAATGCCTAATAGCCAACGTGTGTATTTTTAATAAAATTTCCTTGGAATACTCGTTACTAAACTCTTCGCTATTCTTATAAAAATTCAGTGTTTTATACATTATGCAATGATATATTAATTTGAAACAATAATATGTCAAAGTGATATATCAAATCGCAAATTCACACCTGAAAAATTATTAATTATTATTAACTTCTAAACGCTACTCTTTCCAAAAACAGTTATCTAACAACAATATATTGAAACAATCACCATCATGTTTTCACATTGGGTTTTATAGTATTTGTAGTTGAATGTATTCAAATAATCCCCTTATAACATTAAGGGTATTTTTGACAGATGGAATTTGATGCAAGACAAAATGGATAACATGACGGTGGCGTTCAACTCCACTGGTTTCACAGCTCTCAGCGTGAGGGTGTTTTTTCTCGTTACTTTCACGATTTTCGGATTTGTAAGTAATCTTCTCATCTTAATCACGATCACAAGGGACAGCATGTTACGGTCTTCGACATTTAACGTCTCCATTCTCAACATTATCATCATCAATCTCCTCCAATGCATTGGTGTCGCGCCTTACACGATCGCAACAGCCATAAGCGAAGATTGGTTATTTGGCACAGAGATGTGCGTTATCGTCAGTTTCCTTTTTGTCTGGTTAGCGTTCGAGAAGATTCTCGCATGGCTCGTCATATCGACGGATCGTCTGCTGGCAGTGGGCAGTTTGAGAGCGAGGACTTTGACCTTGAACAATGTGCGACTCATAGCCGTGATCTCCACGACATGGTTGTATAGCGTAGCCTTTTGTTTCCCGATTCTATTCAACGTTATCCCATCTCAGATAAACACGACCAAGTACGTCTGCTCTTTAAACGCGAATCGAAGTATCACGTACACGTCGATTTTGTGCTTATTTTGTTTCATCATTCCACTTATATTAACTGTTATTATTTACATAATCGTTTGGAAATCTACGATGAATACCCGCCGTAAAGTGACGGATTCACGGAAATGCGAGCAATTTGAGAATAACGGCGATAAACTCGGAAATCTTACCATTGTAAATAATGAACCGTTAAAAAAAGAGATGCTCTTTGCGAGAAACTCTATTATTCTTTTTGTATTGTGGATTATATTGGAAGTGCCATTGAGCGTGCTAATATTCGTTCAACAGTTTCATACAACCATAGGCACGTCATTTGTGGACGTACAATTGTACGTGGAGTTTCCATCTGTGCTCGATACGGTTTTTACGTGGATGATGTTTTCAAACACGACGATTTTCCCCATCGTTTTTCTTTTCTCGGTGAAAGATATTCAGCAGAAATTCAAGATATGGATCACGTGTGGCCAGAACAATTCTGTTACCAATCTCCAACAGCTCGGTTCCGCTTCCAAGATCACTGTCGAGTCTCAAACTGACGGTCAGTCCAACATGCCTCCTCCTCCCTCATCAGGATCTCTTAACATTCCCATTTTATTCGCAACATCACAAGGCATCCACCTCAAGACCTACAGAAGCGACTGCGAATATGGAACACCTTCTTTAGACAAGCAAGACAATAAATTCGGAGACAATTTAACGGTTCTTGGGTCACGAAAATGCGACGTTTTAGGGTCCCGAGATTTTTTTCATTACGATGATACGAGTGACTATGATTCCAATGACGATGATGTTGACCCATATTCTGTATCACATCCAGTTACTTCACAATCTGAACTTTCTTCTAAAAGCAAACTTCAACACAAGCGGTCAACATCCGATCCAGAAGTTGATAAAATCCATAGCAGAAGATCATCGAAGTCATACGCTCACTCGCGTCGTTTGTCTAAATTTGGGCAGTCTGATATAACAGATTCTGGAATTGATGTACGGCGCAGCAATAATTCATTGTTCGATGCATCTCATTCAGATTCTAAAGGTTCAAGGATGTCACAAAACACTGTTGAATCCATTGTGAGTCCATATGCTGAAACTTCTATCTCTTGGTCCGGGAACACGCTGAGTTCAGTTATTGAAACGACCGAGACGAACCATTTAACGCCAACTAAAAAACAGGTTCCATCGAGTGAAATTTCGGTTGCTGGCGAATCTCTGCCGGATGTCAGTGATGGATCAAATTCTGTATCAGCAGATAAACCATTCACACTTCATGGCTCTGATGGTTCACCAGAAAAAGTTGACAGCAAAGACACCGACAAATAGCAAAATTTCATCGACTAAGATTGCCGCTGTTTGTGAATCTGTGATAGGTAGGAGCCATCGATCATAATTCTAGAGTATTCAGACCAGTCCCACTTCACAGCTCCTCAGGATCATCAAAAGAATTTAATGACGGTGAGAAACATGGCAAAACAGTGGTGGTGCTTACTTCTATTGGATCTGATACAAGTACCTAGTGGGCTAACATCGTCTAAGATGACGGTTTCTCCGACAGAAGAATCTGTTTGTATTAAGGAGCATAAAACCAAAGATAATTTGATTCCTTCCAGAAAATATTGACTGCAATGTTTTGAGCATTCCTTAACTTAACTATAATTTGCTACGATGGACCTTGTGGTAAAACCTTTACCATGTTGTTTTTCATTTTATCCGCTGTTATGGAATGAACCAAATCCGTGCAACTATTTGGACATCTTATTCAAGTCTAAATATATATAACCAAAGTAATGTTACTCCTTGATTAAAATGATGTTTGTGAACTTTGATTCACTGAGTGGCATTTCAAGTGCTGACTTGTATTATTACCACTACAGTCCTACACTCTCGGCGTTTCATTGGCTTTACGGTCGAATTGATACCTATTTGTTTATTGCCATTATGTGATGTATCATACAATTAACACACATATTTATAAATTAATATTTTTTACGTAATTTTTCTTCATATTAACTGCTGTCAGATATTCTGAATGCTTTTTTTCCTTAGATTAACGTGATTATATATTTAATATTTATTCCTCAAGATTTGCGTTATGATTATATATTTAATATTTATCCTCCAAGATTCGTGTTATTTATTGTTATTTTTCGCGTGTTTTTACCATCGTTGTCTTACATAGAAGTCTTGTGGCGGTCAGAAAAACCTTCGCCACACCTGAAAACTAAGGTTGTCTCTCTGTATTGTTATTCGTGAATCATAGCTACCTCCAGTTCTAATTGCACCAATAAAATATCGAACTATCTAATCATATTAAAATTATCTTTACAATAAAATTTATTCACGTTATTTAATAAACATATCACTGTTTTCCGTTACACATTTTGTAAATATTTGAATATATTTATATCTCGTGTTTTATTCAGACATTTCCGCCATTTACGTAAATAATTTTTTTTACACATGTAGCATCACTGATCCTTATAGACATGGTTACGCTTTACATTTATTTTATTTGTGCAGCTTTCTGACTTAACTATGTTTTCCAATTGTGAATGCATATTTTATAGATTTTGCATCACTATACAATACATTTAGACTTTGAATTAATGGTGAATTTTTATAATATAACTAATATTTATTTAGTATGTATATAGTTGCTTGATTGATGTAGTTGAAAGTGTTTCAATAATTGTAAGAACATGCATATATATTCAGTGCCGGATATATGTACAATTAAAATAGATTTTCGCTGGGATCCCCACAATCTGCAGGGCTTTTAAGAAAAACACATTTCAAGTTGCAATTGCAAAATCTAAAATTGGTATGATTTTCTACCTTAATACGTATTCTCAATAAACCGCATCAGACTATTTTCATTTAGTTTATATCCTTAATATTTCTGGAACCGATGCTGATTGAACGTGTGAATTTAAATGGCCTAGGTAGGGGGAAACGGCTCTGTAAATTTTTACGGTTTCAGCAAATCTATGTCCGGCTCATACCTATGTTATCATGTTATCTTATCTCAATTGTGATACGAGTATTGTCAAAAAACAGTCCCTCCAATGATTTCTACGTGTAATTTTACTGATTTTTTTTATTCGATTCTTATTTTGTATTATTTATTCGATTCGCACAATGCTTGCGAATTGTCAGATTAAGAGATTGTCCACGATTGATTGAATGAATGATTACTGTCAAGTTATTTTCTATCTTCGTTTGACAATCGTTAGATGAGCGGCTAATAATAAGATGGCTCGTAAACACACCCACCAATGCCCCCCAGCCCCGTCCCTGGCGACAAGAAACATTATTTTTGTTGGGTCTACTTGGGTTACTTTCGTATCATTAGTAGAAATCATCCTATATCAGTTACCCGGTGAAATTGTTACTCTTGAGCCCTGGCTAATAGTTTGTGTATTTGCACCTTTACACAAACCGTTATTTATGCATCTGCATGGATATTTCTGTTATGACTGAAACCAGGTGGTAAACACATGATTGCATTTGTCTGAATCGTATATCTTTCCCAAATCATGAGCATGCGATTAGATGGAAAATCGTTTATGGGGGCATTTGGCAAGAACAAGGTGCCATATATAGATGCCACATTTCACCCACAGTTTTACATCAGTCATGATATATTGTACACTTTCACCTACAGTTTTGCAAACAGTTATGATCTATTGTATACATTGAGCCACAGTTTTACAATAGTTATGATCTATTGTACACTTTCACCCACAGTTTTACAACATTCATGATCTATTGTATACTTCCACCCAGTTTTACAACATTCATGATCTATTGTATACTTCCACCCAGTTTTACAACAGTCATGATCTATTGTATACTTCCACCCAGTTTTACAACAGTCATGATCTATTGTATACTCCCACCCAGTTTTACAACAGTCATGATCTATTGTATACTTCCACCCAGTTTTACAACAGTCATGATCTATTGTACACGTTTGTTGTTGTTTATGGTTTATATGAAGTCGATTCCGCGCAAAATGAAGATAATTCAGCATGAGGACAAAAACGTGTCTGCTTCCATGAACTGTTGACAGGCATAACAAATCGCTACGTTTCCATTCTCTAGGCTGCTCAGCATGCGCCATTAGCATTCGACCTTCCAAGATAACGGGCCATTGTTGGTACAAGGTAATATATTAAGGGCGCCTCGCAAATCAATAACGCCATGCGTAATTCATTTAGCATGCATGATTGTTGTTGGCCGACATGAAAGCAACACGCAGCCAGGTGAAAATCAATCGTCTTTTATTGGACAAGCGGTCAATAAGTCATGGACGGGTTGTTTACGCTGGTCGCGGGATCAATGGCGGATCTATTATGCAAATGAGGCATAAGAACCGTCATTCCTAATTCCTAAGTGACCCAGGATTGTGAAAATTGAACTCCTGATCTCACCCTCTTTGACCACTGTGTGCCTCAAGGACTTAGCCTGGGCCCATGCACATTATATATTTCCTGATTCAGTGCCATGTCAAGCATTACGCCAACTGCCAATTCAGCATTGTGTATCCGTCTACAATCCAAACTTTATTGTTTCAGTAATTGTTCATACATATTGTAGCATCAACAATGCCTCCTGACAAAGTAGTGGGGCATGCGTGACTCAGCAATAAATGAATAAGATATTAATTGTCCTTGAGTTATAGATACATAATTTATCGTGAACATGTGAACCACCAAGCCCCATCCTTACCACTCGTCCAATATATACTACACTGGAGTTCGGATCAACTTGTGAGTGTTATATACATACTTTTACAAGACTTAAAAAGTGTGTCTAGTGATCTTTCATAATTCAATGTATTGCAAAGTAATAAATCCAATTTCCTTGATTCACTGTAAGCAAAGCCATCCCCAGGGATTCACTGTAAGCTAACTAATACATCCTGAACTGTAAATTAATTAATCCATCTTCAGTGATTCACTGTAAGATAATTCATCCTAAGTGATTCACTATAAGCTATTCTATCCTAAATGATTCACTATAAGCTATTCTATCCTCAGTGATCCACTATAAGCTATTCTATCCTAAATGATTCACTGTAAGCTATTCCATCCTAAGTGATTCACTGTAAGCTCTTCTATCCTAAATGATTCACTGTAAGCTATTCCATCTTCAGTGATTCACTGTAAGCTATCCCATCCTCAGTGATTCACTATAAGCTATTCTATCCTAAATGATTCCCTGTAAGCTATCCCATCCTCAGTGATTCACTATAAGCTATTCTATCCTAAATGATTCACCGTAAGCTATTCCATCCTAAGTGATTCACTGTAAGCTATTCTATCCTAAATGATTCACTGTAAGCTATTCCATCTTCAGTGATTCACTGTAAGCTATTCCATTCTCAGTGATTCACTATAAGCTATTCTATCTTAAATGATTCACTGTAAGCTATTCCATCCTCAGTAATTCACTATAAGCTATTCTATCCTAAATGATTCACTGTAAGCTATTCTATCCTCAGTGATTCACTGTAGGCTATTCCATCCTCAGTGATTAACTATAAGACAATTAATCTATCCTCAATGATTCACCGTGAGATAATTAATCAATTTTCGGCAATACAATGTAAGATTATTTGAACTATCTGATATATATCTATCACCCATTGCCAGGTTAATTAAGCTGTCTCATATAAGGCATTGTCTGTTGTCTTATAAACCAGTTTCAATTATTTGATGTGAATACGGTGCACCTCCTGAATATATAAATACAAGTGTCACTTGAAAAGTTCATAGGCCCAAGCTGTAACATGAAACTTTGCACATAGTAAGCTCAATCCTTTGGATGAATAGTAGTTTTGACAAACGCCTCCATTGATTCTGTTGTAATACTTAGTAGGTAATCTGCTGCTTCCAGAGCAAAATGGACAAATTGTGTGTCAATAAACCTTCG
Organism: Epimenia babai; assembly: GCA_011762755.2. NCBI lineage: Eukaryota > Metazoa > Mollusca > Solenogastres > Cavibelonia > Epimeniidae > Epimenia > Epimenia babai. Next base: position 9,301 of record WURV02199342.1, read on the forward strand.
TTAGTCTTAATTAAATCAGTTTAAATTACTCGGGGTCCTACTGCATGTTCTCTAGTTAATGTTTATTGTACGAAAAGCGTGGTGCGGGTGTCTCAGTTTCTCAAGTTATATCTTGCAACTCGTATTTCTTTTCCCGCAGCCATAGTTGCTGCCTTCAAGCCACATGGCTGTTGTGAGACTCACATATCTATTTATACTTAAAAAAGCAATAAAGAGCTTTTATCGTATTACGCGTTATACGTATTCACTTATTTATAGACATCGCAATACATGTATAGACACCGGTGATCGATGAAATTAATGTTAAATTACTGCTTCAACCAAGGTCGTATGGATTGAATCGATATGCCAATGACAAGCAGTCTCGCTGTTTATGCTCAGATCACGCAAAGCCGTGACTTAATTAATTCTGCCTGACTTGTAAGTGCGACTGCATTGCCGGGACGTTGAATACGATCTTTTGAGTCGAGAGTCATTAGCGGGCTGTCCTTTATCTAGAAATGTTTGATGTCGGAGTCGATATATAGTAAGACATGGGTAATCATTCACAATACATAGCGTGTCAAGTATTCAGGACAGGGGACGGAACCGTCGATGCAACGGAGTTGTCCCCCATTGGCTAGATACCACTTTCGAGAACTGGCGGGTGGGTGTGTTGTACCTTTAGGATTAGCCATTTCACCCAATAATACTCTCAGGAATTTGAAATCATTGACGATATTAAAGTTTTTGCAAATAATTAACTTTATCCAAAATTTGGTTTATCCATTGGTGAAAAAATCAAAATATCTACAAAAAATCTGAACAAATAACTTTTATCATTGCTCTAAAATGTTAGAAGATTTCTTGAATTAATGCGAACAAGTAGTGAATGTTAATTTATTATTCAACCCGGCCGGTATCCATGCAGTCTTACTCTAAGACTACATCCATTTAATATGGCTACAACATTATATACATGTTGAATGTATCAACATTTAACACAACGTATCTATAATATTAAAAATACATAATAATGGATGTCCAAGATGCGCTCAATGGACTTATGCAACCAGCATGCACACACCATTCCATGCGGATTTGTCTTCTATTTGATATGGGCGAGGCCTATATTTTCTGCCTGAAAATAATTACCCTATAAGTAACGATACTTCCAGTTTCCTCAGAATTTTCCCGAATTGTCCCCGACTCCCGATTTTCCCGAAGAGCCGTATTATCTTTAGCTGGTATGGCACGTAATATTTGGTTACTTCCATTGATGCAATCCTTGGTTCAGACTATCACGCCAGTCTCTTTTTCTACCGTATCTACGCTGAATAGCAATCGTAAATATATATTCATTGTACACCGCATTTAACAGCATTTATTGGCTGATATTTGCGGTCTATAAATTTTACCAACTTTACCATCATCACCACGTAGTGTGCATTATATGGATACATATATCCAACCCTCTACAGCCTTACTCCCCGATCCTGCGCTCAACAACACGCCCTGGGCAGAAACTTCCTACACAGCAGCGAGTGGGCCACCATTAACGCAGTTTTCTTTAATTGGCGAACTGTACCGTTAATAATTAACCAGAGTCCGCATTAATTGTTGGTCGAAGCGATAATTACGTTCAACCAATGGCTTCCCAAGCTGCTGAAACGTAAACACAAAACGACCGCGATGACAAAGACACGTGCGTGTGTACATTGTATACTTAGTATTCACTAAAAGGGCGAACTGTATCAATAATAGAGAATTAACGCCAAACGTGGGTCATTAGTTCTGACGTAGATGATTATTGGCTCGGCTAGCTGCAGTGGGCACACAGGATGGGCGCGTATCCCTTGGGCAGGTACGTTTGCGTACAATGCTCATGAGCGGTGGTATGCAAGGTACGCTAATGTTTAGATTGACGGAATCAATAGTTAGAACGCCTTGCATCACTTCGCGGTCTAGCTTATAGAATACTCGCGAGTATTCTTGAGGCAAAAAGCACTCCGTGGGCAGTTTGCTCATGAGGATCTGGGTTGGTCTGGCAATGTGATTATGTAAGGGCCTCTTTCTAAAATAAAAGCAAGTGAAACTTTTAAAAAATAAAAAATCCGTAATAAAGTTCGTGAAAATAATCGAGTTTAATATAAGCACTGATTTATAATTATCAATAAATCTAATACAGGTAAAAAGGCAATGTTTAGCCTTACTTTATCAATAATAGTATATGTCAGCTGCGATACCATTATGAAATAAAACAATAAGTCATTTCAATATCAGGTTTTCCGCATGAAAATCTTGCCTATTTCACACGCGCTGGTGCAGGGAAGGGAGCCATGGTTTGTACGTAGTCAAACTCGCAAAGTTCTCGCATGACACACTGCCCTTCTAACTACCGCACACGCGGTGCTGAGTAAGGTAAGATACGCGGTGCTGAGTAAGGTAAGATACGCGGTGCTGAGTAAGGTAAGATACGCG
>WURV02199353.1:0-11760 GCA_011762755.2 Epimenia babai
ATTGATGTAAAGTGTGTTAGACAGCGTTGCTAATAGTGCACTTTAAATCAAATATATTTCATTTTCATTTCATTTCATGTTGGTGGCTGTAAACTGCTGTACCATGTACTGTAATTGTACAATGTTTTACTGCATGACTTATGCACTGCTGTACTGCATTGGGTGTACACCTATGTACCACATAACTGTACACTATCGTGATGCCTGTACACCAGTGTACCACATACATATACACCACCCTGATGCCTGTACACCGGTGTACCTCATAACGGTACACCGTTGTGATGCCTGTACACCGGTGTACCACACGAGCATGATGTTCCACACATCCAGGTTGTCAGTGGGTGTGTTAAGCAAGGCAACATTCACGGACAACGACGACGCTTTATTCTGTTTATTCGACGGCGGACGGAACGACGAGATCACTAAGTTACTTCACAGCACCCTCCCGGACGTCATGCGCGAGGAACTCACCCACCCACATACCAAGCGAGATTACATGAAGTACACAGTACTATCCTGTCACATGTGCGTTGTTTCTATAAAGCTATTTCTGATTGAGCTTCATTTCGCGATAAACTTCTCAATTTCCGTAATTCATGTACATTAATGAAAGGAATGTATCTAGATCTACACGAATGTATGCACGCAGGCAAGCACACACACACACATATATATCCGTATCTGTCTATGTATATATGTACGTGTATGAGATGAATATTGACTTTTGTCAATTATCGCTACCTCCCACTGACATCACAGCTCAGCCCTTAAGTTTATATAGTCGATCACTATTGGTTACGGATTTTGTAGATAATGCTAAGATAAAGTCTTATATTCTGAGAGCTGTGAAAAGCCAACAAAGAAGGAGATCGGTATTTGTAGCTCAGTTGGTGCAGCACCAGACTGGTTATCTGATGGTTGTTGGTGGGCCCCACCAGGGACAAGCATTTCCCTTCTTTTATTTATGATAAATATTTACGTATATTTACGCTGCCCGATGCAGGAAGCTACGAGCAGTTGGGCAGAAACTCGGCGCGTCGCTCGGCTTGTGTCACGTGACGCGAAGTCACGATAATCGTGGCGAATGCCGCCTCAACGTTGCTAACGTCGGCGACGTCGGGATAGTCGTATGTCGCCACGGCAACAGCCACGCATTGAGTAGGTCGTTCCTCGTGACCCACGATAGAGACGACTGCGAGCGAATTCTCCAGAGCGATGGCGTTATTACTGAGGTCAGTTTTGTAGTCTAAAATAATTCATCAACTGGAAGGGAATATGTCAATATCTCAGTCGGTAGTATGATAGATCACTAACCTGAAAAGGGAAGGCTAAAAATCTGGCAATACCATTCTCCGTTTTATTTTGATTGTCCTTGTGGCCTTAGATAAGTACAAGTAGAATTTATTTGCGACAACATGTGCATCAGGAAAGTAGAAATGCAACGGCCAATTATAGAACTGTTTTCCTCTTGTTAGCCTGTTGTAAAGTGTTTTTGGCCATCTGCGTAAGGGGCTTAAGAAGTATAGTCATTGCCTATTGATGGGTTTCATGGTTACACCAAGCATTGTAGCTCAAACCCTCATGGCCTAGAAAGAGCTAGAACCAATGAGATATATGATCTTATGAAGAAATGGAGTCTGTAAAGAGCAGGAGTTTACCAAGAGCAGCTGCCAGCCTGTAGTAAGGCCCAGGAAGAGTATAGGCTCCCAAAGAACATCCACGCCACTGGTTCCAAACGTCCGCACACCCTGGGTTTATGGTAGTTGATAATCATTACAATTACATGATGAGATATAGAGAGGGAGGTGCCATAGACACCTTTAAAGAGCATACGGAACACAGCAATGTCAGAAGGAAGACGCTCTTACATAAACACAGGGCAAAGTGGCTTTTTGCTCGAACAATGGCACAGTTAACAGATGCGATTAACTGGTGATCAAACAAGGGTCTTCTGGATTCAGTTCCAGCAATCTAACTATTACAATAACTGCCCCTATAGTGGATAAAATACAGTGACGTATTTCCAACCAAATATCACTAACTCTTTCAGAATGGTTTGGTGAATGGTATTTCCAGCAAGACGCGGCTGATTGGGTCAATGTACCTCTACCCTCACATAATACCCGACCCACATGTCACCGCAATTCAGCTTCACCACGACGACGAGTTCATGATCATGGCCAATCATGGCTTGTGGGCGTTCCTGAGCCACCAGGAAGCCGTGGATGAAATACGCGATATTCACCAACCCGTCGCAGCGGCCAAAAAGCTCCAGGATTTGGCGCAGGCTTACGGTTCTCGAGAGAACATCGCCGTCCTCGTCGTGCGCTTTGAAATCAACTCACCGGATCGCTCGAGCGTCGCTAGCAGTTATTCCGACGTGTTCCTTCGTGGAAGCGAAAGTCGGGAGATAGGGCAGAGACATCTCGATCGTTCCAGGGTCAACAGTTACGCGGTTTTTGAAAACACCAATCATTCAAATGAAGATGATGAAAAAATCGAATTTGCCAGCGCCAACGATTTGATCAGTGTGAATGTAGGTGATGATAAGGGTGCTAGCAAATTAAATTTAATATCTGGAATTAAAGACAGCAATATGTCCGGTGCAATCGGCGGGAATGAAAGTGAAACTGACACGAAACAGAAAGAATTTGGTTACGTCATGAATAAAATGACCGGATTTTCTAATTTCAATGAGATATTGCAGCTGTCTGAACAAGATTCGCCGTATGCCAGCTGTACAAGTATTTCTACGAACTGTAGCGAATTTCAGCCAGTGAATGTAGGAGATTATGATTTAATGACAAAACGCGACAGTTCATCGGTTGATAATTCCTCGAAAATCGATTCAACCGTAGAAGGTGCTGTGATAACTGGACATCATACGCAGAACTCCGAGAAGGCATCTGCTGCTGACGCCGTAAACATTAACAACCCTTCAGAGCAGAGAACTCAGAAATCCTCGGAGGAAAGCGAAATCGGAAGTGCTTTCGACTTTCTTAATGTCCAGACAAAATCCATAAAAAGTTCGAACAGTGCCGATGTTGGTCTATCCACGACCAGCGTGCGGTCCGAGTCTTCTAGCAATCCATCGGACACATCAAGCGATGAATCGGATTCTTTTGATTTCGCTTCATCCAAAACGAATTCCGTTTTATTCTCCCAGTATCCCGACACCGTCGGCGGATCGAGAACCGATGGAAGCTTCATCATGCCGAACTGGAACGTTCCCGATGCACCGAATTCCGCCACTTCGGGCGATCAGCGGAACCTAACTGACACAAAAAGCTCGAGTAAAGACGATCCATGCATCGCCTCACCCATCACGCATAATCAAACTGTTTCGGAGCAATCTCACGCGGAGGGAGTCCTAAAAGGAGGGGACATTCCTTGGAGAGAATCAACAAGCATCGAACATTCTTCTGATGCCGCTACAAATAGTGACGTACTGCCATCAAATGAGTCTTTAGCTGTCGACGAAGACGTTGTGTCGGAAAATAAGACGAACGATCTACACGCTAAGTATGCATCGACGTTTAAACAGTATCCCGATTCATCTGCATCTTCAACTTTGAAAAAAGCACCGTATAAACCGCCGCATATGGTCAATGCGGCGGAAACGTCCTGCGATGGAGAAACCCCGGGTTTCATGCTGCGTTATGTGGATCGCGACGCGGTGTTGTTCCATAAGATGCAACAAATGACGATGGTCACTCCGGGAATGAGCCTTGGGTCGGTGAAGTTCGTCCCACCAGAGTCGGAGAACGCGTTTTCGCTCACGTCACACAGCATCGAGGTTGTAGTGCAGCCGGACGAGTTGTACCTCGTGTGAGGAGTCATCGAGACAGGGGTGACTGGAGACAGTGGTGACTGGAGACAGTGGTCGCCGGAGACTGAGGTCGCTGGAGACAGTGGTCGCTGGAGACAGAGGTCGCTGGAAACAGTGGTGACTGGAGACAGAGGTGACTGGAGACAGTGGTCGCTGGAGACAGTGGTCGCTGGAGACCGTGGTTGCTGGAGACAGTGGTCGCTGGAGACAGTGGTCGCTGGAGACAGTGGTCGCTGGAGACAGTGGTCGCTGGAGACAGTGGTGAATGGAGACAGTGGTCGCTGGAGACAGTGGTCGCTGGAGACAGTGGTCACTGGAGACAGTGGTCACTGGAGACAGTGGTCGCTGGAGACAGGTGACTGGAGACAGTGGTCGCCGGAGACAGTGGTCGCCGGACACAGAGGTCGCCGGAGACAGAGGTCGCCGGAGACAGAGGTCGCCGGAGACAGAGGTCGCCGGAGACAGAGGTCGCTGGAGACAGAGGTCGCCGGAGACAGTGCGGTTTTACAGCGGTCGCTGTTGAACCGTTGCGGTGGTTAGTGTGGTCAGTCGTGTAACGAACGTGTGTCATTGCTTACTGATCAGACTGAGTGATGACACAGCTGCAATCAGTCGTGCTACTGCTGGCTCTGTTGTGTTACCGTAGATGGCGCGGTCATTAGTGTCGTTGGTTACTTTTGCACTGTCCCAGTACTCCGCCAAACATTCCCGGCAAATGCAGTAGGTCACGACATCTAGTCAAAAATGTCGAAATTTCGGGGAAATCCCGAACTACTACTGGGCATTGCAATAAACTGCATTACAGCAATAAATAAACCGTCAGGCACGACAAGAGTGTACGGGGAGGGGGAGGGGTAGGGGGTAGGCTCACTTCAAGCACCCAGTCATGCCATAACATATCACAAGACTATTATATCAATTATATTTTAAATATATCACCATATCCAGTTTTTGGCTGTTCATAATCCATGCCAGCTCGTCTCCTGTTTTATTGTATCATGCATGATTGAATACGTGATTTTCTTATATTGAACAATACTGAGTATGATCGTCTAACTTACTGGTCACTGCTACTAGCAGTTCTTGCCATCCCAGACAGAATCTTCCTGTTAGGTAATTTCAAATCTTACTAATAAGTTTATCCGAGCTGAAACGGAAACTTTATGTCCACATAATAACAAAAATTGAATTTAATTATTAATGAAATAAAAAAAGATATATATATATATTTATTAATGATAATTAAATCCTTATTTTAATTCCTCAATGTCTGTCGACGTATATATTTGATCGTTTTATACAAATAATTTCTAAATTATTTCAACAAGATCCTACCCTACTTCTTTATCTCTGTTTCTCTCTCTTGCGAAGTGCGATAATACTCGCGGCGCGAGGTATGCACTGTACAGATCAGAATCAGAATCCGTTCTGTCGTAAGTTCTGTCGGAATTTTCCTGGCTAATGCATAGCAAAAGAGTTAATCCATAGTAACGGAATGCTTACTATTTGGTGCGATTTGTAGATGACACTAAATTTTAATCCCTAAGCACGCCGGAAACACAAATGCCGAAATACCACCGCACAGTGTCATAATATGGCTACCAGGTAGTGTACGTTTAACACACAAGAAAGACTTGCTATCTTTGTAAAAATTTATTTATGTTAATTTGTTTTGCGTTCATTAAGAGATTACTGTAATATAAGTGTTACTATAATCATACTGCAATATATTCTAGTTACAAATAAAAGGGATATATTATCGAAATTGTAGAAGTGTTATATAATTCCACCTTTTACATCTGTGTATGTTATATGTTTTGTGCATGTATATCAAAAGTGTTATATACTATAATATACTGTGAGAGGTCAATTGGAAACAACCAGTCACGAACTCGTGTACTAATTGCAAAATACTACTTACAAACTCGTATAATAATTGGGAAAAATCTAGAAGTCCCTGGTTTCTCGCGTTTGTTTTTCGAATACTCGTGATGAACCTGTCGTTGCGCTTCATCTCCTCCATCGCCATGGCGCCGTCCATATCGCCACCGCCGCTTTAGTTGAGTGCGGGACATTGGTAGGTTGTGTGTCTGCTATTTGAAACCAGCGGCGTGGAACGAATGTCAGCTACCTACCTGCCCAGATTCGGCGATTTGCGCGACGTCGATTTAGAACACCGAAATAATCGGGCAATTTCACCAACATCGCGATCACCGCGATATAGACTGGCTTTACAAAAGGACTATGATTGCCCTAAACCACCAGTTTTTATTGATAAATTTGTTACAAGAGGACACTGGGAAGACGTGACTGGTGGGAACCGCCGCGAAACTGTATTATTTTACATGTTAGAGTTTTTAAATGCTTAACCGTTACATTCTAACAGGAAAGGAGAAAGTAGAGTAGTAATACACTCTCAATGGAAAAGTCACCGATTCCAAACCGCTATTTACGGTCCGCGTTTATGCGATAGTCCTCAGCAAGTCATTAATCCCCAATTGTTGAGTGAACCCGTATCTAAAATGAGCAAATACCTAGCATTCTTCACGGGTAATGCGCGAATGTCGAAATCACTGAAGTGACGAGTAATTGTCACGAGACTGTTGGTCACACTTAACATAATAAGCATATACTTTAAGAGAGTACCCTGGGGTCGAATAGCGTGTTTCCGCGTCGACATTTCTACGTATTATGCTTTATCTATTCCGCGATTCTCTATGCCTGAGGGTTGGTTTATAGCAAGTTATTAGGGGCAATTTTGAGTCGAATAACGCGGCCATGTGTTCCACCAGCGCCAGAGGTGCGTTTGGTTTTGGGTAGAATTCGCCCAAAACGGGATTTTCACGTGCCCTCATGGAATGATTTCGGTGTTTGAATATTGACAGAGATTGGTATTGAATTGAGTTATTGTAAAATCTCAGAAAAGTATGCGACAAAGATATACTACCATTAATAAAAGGTAAAAAATCCCCATAGCTGCATTTCCCCTTTCTTCATTACCTTCTCTATCCTACTGGAAGGTTAAACCGATGGACTGTCATTTGTCGCCTTATATTTCTCAGAATAATATAGACACGACTCAGGAAATAATAAACAATGACACTTTATTGCTTTTCAATTGTCGATCTTAAATGGTCGCCATCCTTGATATTTGACTGATTCATTGCTTTCTAAATATTTGGGATAGAGGTTGTAGCCGAATAAAACGAAATCAGCATGATATAGCAGTCGTATGCGATCAAGGTCGGACTTGTCAACTGTTCGAAAAGCCGCTCGGATAGTTGCCTCCCTTATGGCCATTTTGTCTCGCTTTGTCACGCGGTATCGTAACCGAGTCGCCTTAACTAACTCTACGAAAGCGTCTGCGGTGATATTTTGTCTGATTGCATATCGTGGGAATTGAGCTTTATGACTAATAACCCCTCGTATTTGCGAATCCATCCATGCGCGACGGAGACTCTGTTCCAATGATAAGCACTGGGTCTTTCTGAACGCACGCCGTATCGTCTGTTCAGTACGTCTCCAAGTTGCATCGCGGTATAACGAACCCAACGGCTTGGGTAATTTTATGTGTTTAAGAGCAACTAATTTTTGTAAATTATTGTCGGCTGTTTTGAGCTTGCCGATGAGATTAAACTCGACCTCACAAGGGGAGCATTGTGGGGATAAAGGATACCAATGGGTATTGGTTCCGTTTTCTGACCCAATCGTTTCTAAAACGTACTTCACATATTCTCGAAACGTAACATCATGCCCGCAGCTATCTCGTCGCGATTGTTTCGCTATTTTTCTCCCAATCCAAAACCAGTAAGGATAAACAACAAAAAATTTATCCATATAACCCGAGAGTAACCGTGAAAACGGGTCTCTGACAAATATGATTCGCGTGTAGTTCTGAAATGTCAGTTTTCTACGTAAAAAGGACTCCGTAGAAATCTGCTCCGCGTGAAACTGTAATAGAATCTGGTGAATGAACAGGGTTGCGACTTTTGGAACTGAACAGTAGACGAGATTAAGCGCTGGGTAGATGTGTAACATTCTTTGGTGAGACTTGATATGTGCGTATCGGTTACCGTCGAGCGAACACATTTGGCGTAGATGTTTCACCCGCATAGCTGTGGCGTGCGGTTTATCTAAGGTCACATGGCTTCGTTTTTGTCTTAATTTCATTGAGGATACTGTGAAAACACCAAAAACATCCCTACACTATACAATATTACCGCTACGACGGAAAGGTCCGCCGTTCTATTGGCATATCCAATACACTTTCTCGGTTACACTACTGCGGTAGAAACGCTGCAGTATGACATCTAATACTTTACGTACTGACCGGGAAAGTAGCCAATCGAAACGGTAAAACCCTACACCGTAACACCACACTCGACGAAGTTAAAAACTCCACAGAAGCCAGACACGCGGTGTTATAAAGAATAAGTTTAAATGAACATCCATGAGTATTCGCATTAGCACAATGAATAGCAGAGAAACGGATCAAGACCAAGTCCAGTAATTGACTAGGCAGAGGGTCTATAGGAAAGCTTCTGATCAATATTACCACATTACTAGTTAATCGATACACATTGGTCATAACCCGCTATTTTATCATGTACGAACAATGCAGGTTGCCGTATTGGCATTTAAATTCAAATTACAAAAAGAAAGGTACCATTTCAATCGACGTCAAGTCTTGTAATAAGTAACACATTGCTACGTCGAGTGTCGTGGAGCTGATCATTTTATATTCATCCTAAAGACTGTTGTTGCGCCCTCAAACTCTAAAACACATCTAGAGTATCTCCGGTTTCTTAGGGTATCTCTCATTATGAGAAAACCATAAAGAAACCATGCATGTCGGTGCCATTGTTGTAGTGGTTAGACGCGCTGCCTTTCATGCGAGAGGTTGCGGGTTCAAACCTGCATAAACCAGAAATATTTTCCCCCGCCTTCCACAATAGAAAATGATCAAGATTTTCGTGCTTGAGTATTGAGAAAGATTTGTCGTGGAATGGTTTATTATAAAAATATATTAGGGATGTAACAGGCGATGTTGTACGTGCGACTGACATTTAATTACAAAGTAGCACCAAAACCTCGCCTTTACCTTTTACCTTATATTGATTTCCTAAAAATTCACTGTTTTATTCAACTGATGTAACCGGGACAACGTGGGTAAACTACCAAATTTCAAGATTTCCCAAAACGCTCGCGTTACAAGTAGACCTATTGATGCTCACCTCGTATGATTATAATGGCAGTTGTTATTAAAGATATCAGAACGAGAGTCTTCTTCCATCCTATTCTCTTCCAATTCGACCACCATAGGTCGGGTCCACCTCGCCCAGAATCCACTTTGTTTAAATGAAGAAACTCCACCGAGCAATATGAGTGAATAAAATTCAAGTTGAATCGTCAAACGTAACAAAATATATAGAAAATAAATTTTACTGTTGACCCAGGGACCTTTAACTTCTACCCAAAACAGCTGAAAACCAGTGACAAAGGACTAGCCTATATGTAGCCTACAGTGCACCACTCTGCTGTGCTACGATTACTCCTACGTCACATTATCATTGTAATTATTCGCCCTTTGATATAATAAACTGAAGATTAGGAAATTTTATATAATAATTAATTCACAAGTAGGACGTCAATACGATTTGTTATTTATTCTGAATTACAAACGAATCCAAATGTAGATATTATGTTGATACATCTATTTCGAGTAGTCGGTCCGTGAATGGGGATAACTCTAGTGGTTCACAAATAACAATGAAAAATAGGCAGAAAAAATCTCTCTTTCGTGGCTTTCATCCACACGACCTCGGAATAGATTTATTTGTGGTATTTTTCCTCAAGAAGTTTATGAAATAGGAAAAAATAATCAACAATTACATCACGGTACTAAATTTTTAATACAGTACGTACATGGTTGATAAAATAGGCCTACTGTGCAGATTAAAATGTAATACAATACGGCTCATTGCTTTGACTGAGAGAGCTAATAAATTCTCGACAATCGACAACTCTAAATACACATCGAGCGTTGTTTCCTATAATGTACATAGATCGTCTCAATATCACTATGTCACGCTAGTCTACACGTTGGTGAACTGATTATATATGAGCATAGACCCTGGGGTAATGTTTGAACTGAGTGGGCTTGCTGTAACATACGACCGTAGGTAATAGGACATTCGTATGTGTTACTAGAAAACGATAACTTGTTTAGTTATCAGTAACTCAGTAAAACTTTCTAGTTGTTGTCTCTGTATAAATAAAATTGTTCTCTGTTTTTTGTTTGTCTGCGTGCGCGCGGGACGCGATCCGATTACCAAACGTCACGTCCGTATTTCAAACGCTTTACTTGGCGCATTCATATAGGCCTAATCAAGAATTCCTTTTGTGCGAAAGCTCGTGTTTCCGAAAATTTTCATTGGTTTTCAAAGGTGTAGCGACTCCATTTTTTCCACTCGTTTACTATACACTCAGGAAATACTAGTTATAAACATTATGATTGGTCGGACGAAAAATCCCGTAGTTGTATTTGTTAACCCGAAAAGGGCTTTCCATACTAGAAATCACGCGAATCTTTAGAGTAACCCCTGAAATAGATGGGATGAGAGGTGTATCCTAATGAATTACGAGTGATTTGTAGGCTACAATAGATTGCGTAACATTCAATAGCATGGACTCCGACTCAATGAGTGTCATCTGAGGTGTTCCTCTAAGGGATATATTAGGATCTACTCTATTTATTACTATGTTATTTAATTGCATAATACATGATTCATTTTAAAATTTTGTCCGTATTATGTAGATGTTATTAATACATTTTCGTATCAGAGCCACATTAAACTAAATACAGCTGCAACTTAGGTGTACAATAAATCTCATAAAAAGTAACGACATAATTCACAAACAACAAACTATCTTTTAATGTAAACTAATGTGCTTTACCTTTTTTTGTGTATAGGTACAGTAAAGCAACGTATGTGTTAGCGTATACAATACAGACATTCCAAGATATCTAAATGTTTATAATATATTATACTGTATAGAGCAAGTATTGTTTTCTGTGTTGGATTGAATATAATGTATCGTAGTTTAATTTTCACCGTATTTAAATTATCGCAATAGAATATGGGAAGATACTTATAACACACGGATTGGTTGTATTAGGCCTACTCTCATGCAAAAGGTGCTGTATTAAAACTTAATCGGGTATGTTATCACTAACACATTTCGCCAATGTTTTACAAAATGGATACATTTAATCTCGGCGACAAAGTCAAATTTGAATGTATTTGTTTGCTTTTATAGGTAATTTAAAGGATATGTGTTTGTCAAGTTCGGGGTTTTTGGAACAACTTAAAATGTTAGATTATAATAATTACTAATGAAAGATTTTTACTTTGCCTTTATTCACTATAAATCATATTCCATCAACGTTTTTTTTTTACAATAATAGTTACCCGCATATTGGTGGTATTTAGTTCCGACATCCCCAATTAGAAAGGCGTGCGATCTCTCCCACCTTGCAACGAATAGAGAGTCTTAGCACAACATTATCATCAATATCAAAGACTCGGCTAAAAAAGAAATGTTGATTTTATTTATTTATTATTAATTACGTGGATTATATTTTGGGCTAAACCTACTTATTAACATAGGCCAATGGCCAACAACGTAATTACAATGATCTAATGGGCTACGTGAACATATTTACAATAATTTGACAGGAAGTTAACGTGTGAAGCTGACATTCTTTATGAAATGGAAGATGTGCACACCGGAACTCGAAATTGGCCCAAAACTAAAATAATAGCTGTCTAACGCTTCTAGAATGATATATGTTGTTGTTGTTGTTGTTGTTGTTGTTGTTGTTGTTGTTGTTGTTGTTGTTGTTGTTGTTGTTGTTGTTGTTGTTG
>WURV02199364.1:0-10740 GCA_011762755.2 Epimenia babai
CTGAAAGTACAATCGAAAGTGATTATTGCCTTTAGGCAACCGACGAATGAAATAAGTCTAATTTAGTCACGTGATCAGTATTGACCAATATTTCGGTCCCTAGCAACCGTTTGTTCTACATTGTTGTCATGACAAAAACCTCTTTTCATTGGTTAATACTCGAGAATACAAGCCGATATTGTCAGTAATTAGTTACTACGAAAATACAAAGGTAACACCCTGTTGACTAACTGTATAAGGATTAACACAAGCTTTCGTATATCAAGTATACTTCATCAGGTGCAATCTAAGTAATTAGTTAAAGCGAGAGTTGACCTTTCCATTGATACCAAATACGTACGCAAGGGGTCGCAAAAATATGGCGGCGCCCATCGAAGGCCAAAACCACCGAAATTTGATCAAAGAACACTTTATAAAATTTGTAATAATACGGCGACGACTGGAATAGGATAATTTTTTAATTAATGTTCTTATTACCTTAACTGCATTATATACACACCTGTGGGCGTTGGGAAAATTTCTTTGGTAACGGCAAAATACACAAAAATAGACTAATAATTTGCTATACGTGCTCGTGGGTAATGTAATCCTCATGATTTGCATTTATTCTCATTCTTTATGTTTACGAAAACATTTGGGACAAAGTACCGTAATATTCAACTTCCTGCTTTATTCATATAACCTATTCATTCTATGGGGCTACAATAATACATGGAATAATTTAAAGATATTTTATTATATATTATCAAAAATATTTAAAATATGGAACTAAGATAAAATATTATACAATATATACCAACGATAAGAATTTTTATGTTAAGAATGATTATACAACATGCTACACTACCCAGCATTAAAAGAGAATTCAGAGCATTGATGCAGGGGACGAGAGGGTCCTGTTGCCGTCTGTCTCTGATTTTGTTAGGTTGAACCAAGCAGGAAGCGCTGCCAGATCCCAGTGACCTCGCTGGTTGCTATACGCTTATTCTGTAAGGTATTTTGGAGATTGCGTTCAAGGTCATTTAAATACAAATATAGTTCTCTTGAATTGTTAGCGGTACAGAGTGTATTGCCGGAGGATATCGCTGGTACGCTTTGGCTGACGGGTGAAAAAACGACATACCGAATTCTGAATACGATGTGAACTCCAATTTAAGTTGGGTACGTTTATATACAGTGAATTACAATAGACAGGTATTGATATTACCGGAAAGATTCCTAACAGGGGAGGGTGTTAGTCGAGTGCTAGGAGCACTGGACTCGTAACCGAAAGGTTGTGGGTTCGGACCGCCCATCGCTCGACTATTCAGCGATGATCTTAAGCAAGTCATTTCTCCCCGATTGCTGAAGTAAACCCGTCTCAAAAATGGGTAGACGTCTAATATCACCTTTGACAGGTGACACGAGAGCGTCAAAGGTATTGTATATACGTTGAATAGCTGCAATGAACATTTCATTGTCAACCGCATGTCAGAGCCTTTATTGGCAGACTCGCGGTCTATAAGCGTTGTACTTCACTTTTTACAGGCGTGGCTACCTTGTGAGATATTTCTTGATTTTAAGGTTAGTATGTGGGCATTTCTGTGTAATCTGATTATTTAGTGCTGGATTGCTTGTTAATGTCAATAATAAAGCCAGTATTTCGTGCTCAAAGTGTTGTTTCTTTTTCTGTGTTCATAATTTAATGTTTGATAGAAACGAAATCTGCCTAAATTTTGAAAAGTAACATTTTTCGTTTTTCGATATTCATTTTAATTTATTTTTAACTAATCAGTTTGGTATTTGAGGATGTACAATTTTACACGTCTAATATAGCGTTTGTGATGTCAGAAGATAGAGTGAAAGGTCATCTGCGTAAAAGTGGTATCTGACATTATGATTCTGAATTATGTGCGATAATGATAACATATGGTAAAAGAAGCGATCCGAGGAGCGAACCTTGCGGGACGCCAAACTCAGGCTCAGTAGAACAAGACTTACAATTTTTGTCTGAAATATTTTGTAAAAGGCCGAAAAGATAAGAAAGGGCCGTTCCACATGCGCCAAGATGAAAAGAGAGACGATGGGTTGTGTGGAAAGTGGCGAACAGTGAAATGCTTGAACAACCTGCCCCCGGGGCAGCGTCCGGGAGAATGTGACTGTTAACACGGATTCTGTGCTGCGATAGGCTCAATATGGTGCCTGAAACTTATCGCTGAGCGTGCTCATGTAATTGAGCAGTTGGAAACTTCTTGGTTATTCTATTGGTATTCTATTAATGTATCGTAAATTGGACAGAAGCCTGAAATTCTTTAATGGCTGCATACCCAGAGATTGTTTCTAAAGCCAAAGGCACTATTGATGTGTACAGGTGCCGAAATGGAATTGCAGAATTGCCCTTGCCTTAGGACAAAATGGAAAACACAATATTGGTAATGCCATATATGTTTGTTTATATAACTCTCAATTCTTCCGTTGGTATGTTGGCTTTGTACCAACTGAGCTCTCCGGTCCAACATGTACAAATTAAATGGCAGAATTTGTCTGTCCTTGTTGGAATAAAAACTATCCTTGCTATTTTATGTTCCTAGTTGTTTAAAATGACATGTTGACGATTTCTTATTGTTGCATTTACGTTTGTAATAAAGCAAAGAAAAATGAAGACCTCTCTACACGCAAACATGTACCTCACACATACGTCGGCATTCATTTACAACATAATCTCGTCGTTCTGCGACAGCGATTCGCTGGTCGACTTATTGTTGTCGAAATTGATAATACCTATAATTATACCTTTTCCGGTCAACCTAAAACCCGTACATTACCACGCAGTCATCGTTGAACGTACGCGCGAACTCCAAAATACGCACGGTTGGCGAGCCGAATGAGTTAGATTAAATGAACATAATAGCCATTTTCATCGTTCATTACGGCGTTTCAATAGATATTTTCGTATAGCGATAATTATTTATGTCGCCTCGTTTCGCTACATGTATTCACACAGTTCATAAAAGAGCCAAAGGTGCGTACGTTATTAGACATAATGATACACACGATAGCTTTGTACCATCTGCGCAGGCTTACACGCTACGATTGTATTCCGTGACATCTATACCCGTCTTTCACGCTTAGATTTGTGGAAATTCAATTAAAAATCTCGGTTTGGGATCGATTGTTAGGCGGCCACTTAAGGTTCTTCGCACCGGATGGAAGAGATCCATTGGAACACGTTAATGAGGAATAATAACACTCGGAGATGGGGTCGAAAATAGCGCCATGTGTGGTGCCATAAAAGGATAATTTCTGGGCGAAACAAGTGACGTAACGCGATATACGACGCCAAATTATGTCAACATGATGTAAACGGTAGTATTGTTTTTGAGAGTGGCCTATAATCTGAGATGGTAATTAGGCATGACTTTCCGTCTTGTTATCTTTTGGAAGTAGTTATCGTGGTTTATAAATAACAGTCGAGAAATACAACAAAGATGATATTGCCTCTGATCTAGCCAGAACCCACGACTTCCAAATAACCGATATCAATCTCTATCATCTGAGGTCTAGAGTGTGATTTTTTATGACGAATATCGGTATTCAACAATTTTTAGAGCACAATGATACGGAAACATAATCGGAACAGCTAGTTGCCTCTACAAAAATGGATAAAATGGACACGTATTTTAACATATTTCAACATAAAATTCAATGACGTGAATGCGAAATTACACCAAGCAGTCGGCTAGTGTAAAAGTCCATCGGATTTACTTTACGCTGTTGTATTCGATATTTGACTAAAATCAGACGAAGGATCATGCGGCTTTTCGCCCCGATCTACTGCGTAAAAATCTTCAAGGGAGCCTCAATTCTTCTTCCTTTCGCCCTGACTGTCGTCACCTACCAGCAATACATTGGAAACGTGCTTCCGTCCGCCAGCGACTCTTCACAACTACATCGTCAGCCACTTGCATAAAAATTGTCGATGTTCGAAATTTCCTAGTCTCGTAAAATTAGTTGTGAAATTTTGAGTCAACTCTATAATAATGCACGTACAGCTTGCTACGTCATATAGACGCAAGCTAACGCGCACTGTGCAAAGTAATATTATCATAATATATTTAAAGATTTTAATTGAATACCAGCTCGTTGAATTGGGGATATGGAACGGCTAATAATCTCATTATATTAACTTCTCGTCGCCTTTCACGACTCTAGTAATAAGCTTCGCGCCGTTGTTGTCGTTCGACGGATTAGTGTCAACGGCGTTTTGTACGTGGTGCGACTGGCTGTAATCCCGACATCATACTCTCCTGTGAATTGTTGTTAGTTAATGTAGTATAATAGCGGATTATATAAGATCCCTATGTAATAATGTAACGCGGTCGAATCCGGTTATTACTTATACATCCGCAATTCCATAACATGTGATTTGTGTTCGAGCGTGATACAGCAGCATTTGGACCGACAGGCGATGTACGTTTATATTTGTTGCATGTGCTCAAAATTACACGCGATGCGATTGCAACGCGCTGTTATGTATGCGATGTCGGTGTTTCGACGCAATGGAGCTGCCGATGCCCGTGATGAACGCGCGATCCAGTTGTTAGTTAACCCAACAGCAGACTCGCCATCTAGTTGTTAGTGCGCCCGAACGACGCACGATCGGCGTATCGGATTATGTTCCCCGAGCAGATATCCCGCGCTCTCATAGGAAAATGGAAGTGGAGGCGAGTGATGGAATGGCATATCGGAAAATGTTCCCCGAGCAGATATTCCCGCGCTTTCATTGGAAAATGGAAGTGGAGGGGAGTGATGGAATGGGTGATAAAATTACGCAAGCATGACGGGAGGCTGGAGGTGGCAGCCAGTGGGATGCGGTCACATCAAAGGATAGGTTAATAGGTTAGTTATGGACTATCGACAAACCTAAGCGTTATGATCAATTTGTAAGATGACTGAAATAAGGATAAACGGGTTCAAACGCAACATCAACTCTCAGGTAAACCCTGGCTCCATGTCAAAGTGCATGATAGATAACTGAAATAGATACTCAAAACTGATCATGCACTGTGGGATTGGTTTAATGTTAAAGTGCGCACAAATAATGTGGTTGAAAACTTGCATAGTTGTATTAATAGAGAGTTCACCACGCCTCATTGTGATATCTGGCAATTTATAACCAAGCTTATCCAAATAAGCAATAACCACGACATTAAAATACAGGAGCGCATACTTGGACTAACAAGTGCTCCGAAGAAAAGTATTTACGCGAAAATGAAAACTTATGGCCATTCAGAGTGAGATCGGGATGAGAGACTGTTGGGTTTTTTAAAAGGTATAGCTAATTGTGTTCCGAAGCCTGCACAAAAAATGTGAACTTCTCAATACACTTCTTTTTTATTTTCCTGCGATATAACATTACTTATAAATATCATATTACGTCAATCTGAATTTGCTTACATCAATACAACTGTATAATATAAGTTGCCGTTTTAGTCTTAGAAAAGTAAGAGGAAAAATGAGGTAACACCTTTTGAGACTAACTGAATTTTTTCGTAAACAAGCTTTCGCATATATGTAATATGCTTCTTCAGGCTTATCGAATAAAAAAATTTTAAATATTTTAAAAATCTACTAGTTGAGTTGCATCTAATTAAGGACCTCTCACCAAAGGATAACCAGTTAGACCTAGCGGCATACCACCCTGGGTGCGTATTACCCGCGACACACTGACCCTAAAGTGAAGAAACTACGATTTTTCTACGTATTTACAATGATGTATTCATATGAACTTGAAATCGAGTATATATAGATATTTTCGCGGAATTTTACCACAATGGGAATATATCTCTATATAAAATAATACACAAGGAAGAATTTCGCGCGCATGGTTAAAATACCGTCGCCGAGACAACACCCGGTCAAAAAAGTTGTTTGCCAGAGCGTCTTTGGACTGATTCACCAGCTGCGGAATCAACGCGACTTAATACCTCACAATGATGACCAGCAAACGCGTATTTATCGCGAAGCGTCAAAATGCATTCACTCATTGATGAATTCCATCGATCGATTCATTGGTCGATCGATCAATTCGTCGATACATCACTTCATGTATAGAGGGAGAGAAATGCGCAGAAAAACCTATACCTCTGATTGGACTCGAACCCACGACCTCTAGATTACTGATCTGGTGCTCTACCAATTAAGCTACAGGGGCAAGCCTTCTTCTGTGCATTTAGGTATTTTACAGCATAGCACTACATTAGCTACACCCTTTAACATCACGTTTATTTGTCGATTCTTCCTACGATTCATTTATATAATGATTTTTGTTTGTTGGTTTGCTCGTTCGCTCGTTCCATGGGTTATTCTTTCTTTATTTTGGTTTTTGTTCATTGGTTTGTCGATTCGTCCGTTCCTTTTTGTCGTTTATTTCTCCGTTCGCTCGTGCCCTTCGTAGATTCGTTTTTCGATCACGTAATTAATTTCGATGATAAAGATAATATTGATATTATTGTTAATTACAGGAAAATGAAAGACACAGGGGCTTCCTGATTCATTCATTCCTTCACGATAAAAGATTCTTTTAGATTAAATAGATTTTAGTTATTTTCGTTCATTCATTCATGATTAAAGATTAACTTCGATTGAATCGATTTTGGTTAGTTTTCATACCAACAACTACATAATTTCTATCACAATATTGGAGAGTTTACGATGGTAACTTCAACTATCAAGAGAGTGTAAAATAGGTCTAACCTCTAATTTCGAAACAAAGATGTCTATATTCCAATTCTTATAATTTTATAATGTGTACACTGATTTGTCGGAGACATACAAGCAGTTTGATTAACCATAGAGACAATGTGGGAGGAATGCCTGTGTATTATCAGGCGCAGGGTTCTTGTTGGTTATTAAAGTCAGTAGCATTGCTCCGGTGACGCTAACATATGAAATATCGGGTCATAATCATGCAGCCTATAGTCGATAATTGAGCGCCTCGCTGTTTGTCCACGACAAATAATTTGGTGAAGAAAAGCATATTTATAAGTATATCACCAGATCGTGCCAACGTAACCTGATGCGGGGATTATCTGTATACATAATCTATACCATTGAAATCACCAAACATTTGAATAAAAACCTCAAGTAGGACTATATGTCGTCTTATTAAAATGACGAGATGAGAGTTACCTGTAGAAATTCATTATATCTTTTCGTTCATGTCGCTAAGTGCGTGGCAGCGAACAGAACCCGTTCTTGAGGACGGTCCTCAGTGTGCCCGAGAATAAGAGATGTGATAAGCTGGCAATAGCTAAGTCGCATACAATGGACTTGTCACGTATAAATATATTCAAATCAGTTTTAATAACTCCCTCGTACTCGTGTGACACCATATGTTAGTCGACAAATATCTTTGACATCTGACACCTAAATTCACGAATTGCAGGCAATTGCATTACTGTCTATTGTAGTCAGCCGTTGCTCGAACAATTCAATTTGGAAGTAAAATGGGGTACGTCTAAAATAGACTGTAGTAGTGAGTATACGAAACTCGTTTCATCTGAAATTAGCAAGATTTTCGCACTTGAATATTGAAAATGATTCCCGTCAGCGCTGATTGGTGCAGTGGATAAGGATAGCGGTCTTTTGCGTGAGAAGTTGTAACGGATCTGCAAAAGCAGAGATTTTTAATTTTATATAAAATCAGCAAGATTTTTGAGCTTGGTATATTAAGGAAGATTGATATTGAAGCGGGTTAGTGTGGATGATATAAAGTACAACTTTCATGTATACAATAGTGACATTGGTTCCAATTAACTAGGTTGCATTGGAACCTTGTTTTTCTCTTTTTTATACGTGTTATTCATAAAACAGCATTTCCAACTCCTTCCTAAGGACAATAAGGCCAAAAGGCACTAAACTGTGAACGTTCTGAGAATGTAATTGATCGTATCGTGAAGGTATTGTGAGTGGATCGTGAACGTATCGTAAGCGTATTGGGAACGGGATAGTTCAGTTGGTAGAGGGCCGGCCTACGCACCATAACGCGGAGGTTCGAATCGCGGGCAATGGCAATTGTGTTTTCCCGTGAATGCGTAGGCAAAATACGTTATTCCAGTTGCTCTCGTCGACTTAGCTATAATTAATTAAGTACTATTGAAATTTATTTGTGGCAACACTAATTAATATCACTAGGAAAGTAAATTTGTCATGGGTGTGATGGCGCCTGTTATAGATCTGCCATCCCCAACGACATGTTGTGAACCGTTATTTTGCAAGCTGCTGAAGCGGCTCCAGGGTGCGGTATGTCACACACTTTGATTGTGAGTAGATCGTGAGTAGATCCTGACCGTATCGCGACGCTTATGTAACGCAATGTACAACTATTTAAAAGAGGACAAATAATATGTGTATATTCTTAGTGCACACGTAGAATAAATGGCAAATGAAAATAAGGGAAATAGAAATTAATATAAAATAGTCATCAAAGTGCATTAGGTAAGATTCAGTGAATGGACGATATATATATATATATATATATATATGTATGTGTGTGTGTGTGTGTGTGTGTAATATGAAAACTAGCAGCAGAAACTATCTTCCTCAGAACTTTGCTGTATGAAAGCATCGTGGGTCTACTGTGCATAATTTGATTTGCACGGTAGACCCTGTACTATGACCGATGATGGAACATAGACATCATGAGGGAAACACAACTAGAATTTGTATGAATATCCACTTTAATATGACATAACACACATATCACCTCATTGTTGTTTCATCATTTACAAAATTGCAATTCCCCACGAGATTATCTCCCTTTAACATTGTTAATTTCAATAGACGTCAAAATTTACGTAGGTAATAGTGATGTGGTTCTTTTAATATCTGGAATAAAATGCACAAGAAAACCTACACTACTGATGGGACTCGAACCTACGACCTCCGGATAACCCGTCTGGTGCTCTACCAACTGAGCTACAGGGGCAAGATCAGCTGGTAGAGCACCGGACAGGTTATCTGGAGGTCGTGGGTTCGAGTCCCATCACTGGTATACGTTGTTTCTGCGCATTCCTTTCCAGCTACATACATCATCGCCACCACCATCATCATCACCGCAACATCAATCGTCATCGTCATCATCTTTTTTAAGCTTCGGCTGTTCACAGATCTCCACCTCTTTATTCAGACTGGTCTCCGCCAAGTTCCTTCCCAAAATTTCATGGTGTTGGGTTATTCACAGTCACACACGTAGATTTTAAATGACACCTGCTCGTGCATTCAGAGGAAAAACAATGTACAAAATGTTTGATTTCGACAAAAAAAAACTTTCTCTCCACAGACTTTACTTCACATTAACGAAACAAGTTACACGGTTTTTGGCAGAAAGGAGGTCAATTCAATATCTATTTTCCGCTACTTGCTAGCTCATGATATGTAATACAATGTTCAGATCCATGCCCTATAGGGTGCGTCATAACACAAGGAATGCGGCCGCGTTCTTTAGTATAGAGCATCGAATTTCACGACCAGTTAATATCTACCAAAGCTTGAAGCCAGGATGTCATCTCAATTAATGGTGTGGTTTAATCCAAATGGTAAATGAAGCCTTATTCGAGAATTTCGCATATTTTCACAGTTTCGCGTTTCGGGACTTAGCGCCTCTGTGCCACTTCGTCAACTATCACGTATTAGTCTCAATCATGTCGCATAAAACGTTGTCATTGCCGCGGATATAACAATATCGCGTTTCAACGTGGTCGGTTTCCTTAGCGACGAAAGTCTATTCATTCGGACACGAACTCGTGCGATCACGTGACGCTCTCGAGATCGAAGGCGTGAAGATGGCCCGATAATGAAATTTGTCAATAAGCTTAGGAAACGTTTTATTTCTGACGCGCCGCAGTGAAGAATCGTTTAATCCCAAAGCAAAGATTATCACCCCTGGCTGTTTCATCCCACCCAGTCTCCAAACATCTAAGCGCTAAACGCTGAAACACGAGATCCGACGAAATATCTTACAGTTTAACGGACCTACCAAAGTGTTATTCTCGAATGTTGATGGCGATACAATTTCTTCCTTTACGCCAGGAATAAACTGCGCCCCAGTCCAATGCGGCCCTCTTTCTTCAAAAGTGGACTGATTAAGTTTCCTGGACTGATCAATTAAAAATAATCACAAATCTGTATGGTATTGAAAAGGGCCATAGAAAAGGGCTTTTAGCTTATTATTGTGACGAGCAGTGTGTACTGTGATTTTTGGCACCACCCAAGTTTCGTTCGTTGTTCCATTATTTCCCTTGTCAGGACTGTATTTTATATTCAATGTTTGTGATCTATTTTTCCGCAGTAAGCCTTAAAGTGTTACCACTTTCCAATGTTTATATTTTTACTTACTCGCCCGGATACCTTAAATGGTTTTTAAAATGTTCTACGCAGCCGTCAGGTCCAATAACTACGTTTGATGTACCAATAACTGCTTATAATGAATAATTTATATAAACGTGGTGTTAATGGGGGTGGCGGGGCAGCTGGCGTAGTGGCGTTTGACTTTGAATCCAGGGGTCTGACCAGTATACTAACTGTGGCGTTTTTCGGGTTGAAAACGCTATAAACCCTTTTGCCCACGGGGGTCTGGTTAACCCTTGCAGTGTGGTTCTGTTGGGGCTTTTTCCCTCTGACGTTTGCTGTGCTTCAGATACTCTGTATGTGCTCTCTATGTCGCTTACCTCCCCGGTATGTCGTCATCTCATTGAAAAT